>BQNB010056498.1:0-38647 GCA_026074375.1 Tanacetum coccineum | reverse complement strand
ATAAGCTAGAAAACTATGGGGGACAGTTAATAGGCTAGGGGAGTCCTAAATAAGCTAAGGCAAGCTATAATAAGCCTTAAAATAAGCTGGAAAGTGACTTAAGCTATGTGACAGTTCAAAAAGAAAACAGAAAAGCACCTACTTTAAGGCTAAAATAAGCTAACTAAATAAGCTATATAAGCTATAAGCTTTTGGGGACTTAAAGAACTACCTATAGGCTATATGAAAAAGCAAAAAGAATCTAGGGTTTAGAATCAAATAAGCTAGAAAAAGGGGGGCTTAATATGGGTCTAGCACCAGGGGAGGCCAATCAGCAGTGAACAAGGGGCTTTTTGGGCTTATGAAATAAGCTCTTAAGAGCTTTTTAGCCAAAACAAAGTACAAACAGATTGAAAGGGGTGGTAAATAAGCTTATTTTTCTAGTTTGAGAGCTTAGGGCTTATTTAAAGCTGCTGAACAATGGGCTTAAAAATGGCTATTCTCAAAACAAAATACATACTAACTCTTTGACTTGTTACTTGGTGAATACAAAGGACAGAACAAGTGATTGGTTTAATTGCTAGAAACAACAACAACAAGCACACAAGTAGTGTGCTTAAGCTGCATAAGCAGCTTAAGCCTTTAAGCTCATTTATGCTTATTCAAATTTTGACAGAAACCAAAAGGGAACAAAAAACTTATTTTGACACTAAAAGTAGGGATTAAAGTGGCCTAATGAAGCCCACACACTCAGCCAAAGTTGGCTGAGTGAGCTTGACCCATGGCAACAACCATTTTACCCATTTTCATGCTAAACCAAACACCCCCTTATTTTCTAAAAATCGAATTTTTTAACTGATTTTGGTGAAATAAGGCTAAGAAAAATGTTCACAAGTGAGGTTTAATCACTTTAAAACACTTTTACACAAGTTTAAACAGGATTTAAACAACTTAATTCATATTTCAAATTTTAACAAATGCAATAACACAAAAACTCTTTATCTTTTATTAAAACTGGAACTAATACAACATAAACTTAAAAAGAAACTGAGTACAATAATTTAAATGCAAACTTAAGTAAAATTTATACTAAGAAAATAAAAACGGGATTTTTTTTCTTTTTCTTGTTCTCTTCTCTTTTATAGAGGCCCTCTTCCTTCTCTTTGTCTTGGGTTGTGATTCCTGTGAGAGTAGGAAGCCTCACACTCAATCCTAGCCCTCCATTTGGTCTTGTACACAATCTCACCATTGAAGGGGCACGGGTTTTTGTGTATTGTTGAACTGGAAAGGTTATAGGGGTAATGGGGAGTGGGGAAGGGTATGGGATGGCTGTAGAGTGTACTAGGGTTAGTGGTTTTGGCCAAAAACCATGGGGGAGGGTGGTTTGGTTTTGGCGCGAAGGCTGGGTAAGGACGGGTTGTTTGCAGGGTTTAAAAGAGAAGATTGGGGAAGAGGCAAGAATGCCCCCCCAACTCTCTCTCTCTTTTCATTTTGTTTTAAGCCGATTTTTAGTTATAACAAGGTTTGGAAAGTGACAATAATGGTCCCTCTGTTTTATGAAAAGAAACCAAAGAAGGTTAGGGGTAATTGCAAAACTGGTCCCTGCTGTTTTATAACTAAAAGGATTTTTGGAAAATTGCAATTTCAGCCCTTGTGTTTTATAATTCAATTTTTCATTTATAAAAACAACTTTCAAACTTGCAGTTTGGCCTTTTTATTATTTTTATCATTTTAATTAGAAAACAGACAAGTTTTTAAAATTTACATTTTTGGTCCTTATGTTTATAAAAATAGGGGTATTGGGCTTTGTTGGTCTTGGTTTTCTGTCTTTTTGTTGATATCTCCACTTCCTGTCGACAATACAACTGCAAAACAAACATATATTTGGCAGTTTTTGTCTGTTTTTGGTCATTTAAGCTCGTTTTTAGAGGTAAAAGGTATGTGTAATTAAGCACTTATCACTTAACCTCTTTATCAACAATCTCTACTGGTTCCTCAATCATATGCAACTTATCATCAAGTTGAATTTCTTCCACCGGAACTACAACATCACCTTCTGCTAAACACTTCTTAAGATTCGAAACATGAAAAGTACTATGAATTCCCTTTAATTCTTTAAGCAACTCCAACGTATAAGCTACAGGACCCACTCTAGCTACAATCTTAAATGGCCCAATGTAACGTGGACTTAACTTCCCGCGCTTTCCGAAACGCACAGCGCCCTTCCATGGCAATCAAGTGCAGCTTTAAGTCTATCCTTAAAATGCGAGATCTTCTCAGTAGTCTTTTGTACTAACTCAGGTCCTATCAACTGACCTTCTCTAACCTCAGCCAACAAAATCAGGGAACGAAACTTCCTACCATACAATGCCTCAAACAGCGCACATCTCACACTAGAATGATAACTATTGTTATATGAAAACCCAACCAAAGGAAGATGAACATCCCAACTTCCTCCGAAGTCTAGGACACACACTCTAAGCATGTCTTCCAAAGTTTGAATAGTACGCTCACTCTGACGTATCGTCTGAGGTGATAAGCCGTACTCATATCTCAGCGAGTTTCCTAATGCCTCTTGTGCATATGACTACAGCCAAAACCTGATGTGAAACGGCTATCACGATCCGATATAATCGAGATCGGCACACCATGTCTAGCAACTATCTCATTCAAATACAATCTAGCCATAACACCCTTTCCATCTTTTATTTAATCCTCACGCATAGGTATAAAAAAAAAAAAATAAATAAACAATAAACTGTGCAGACTGATTTAAACCGGTCCACAATGACCCAGATTGTGTCATGCCCACTACTAGTCCTAGGCAACTTAGTCACAAAATCCATAGCTATCCCTTCCCATTTCCATATGGGAATCTTAGGTTGCTGGAGCAGGCCAGATGGCCTTTAATGCTCAGCCTTAACCTTCATACAAGTCAAAAACCTACTAACATACTCAGCTATATCATTTTTCATTCCAGGCCACCAATACCTATCTCTCAAATCATAATACATCTATCGCACTTGGTGTCAGCTACTTGACTTATGACTTCGTCCATTATCAGGGTTCTCACATCACCCTTCAAAGGCACCCCCAATATTGATCTAGTAATACAAATGCTCCATCATGTCCTAAGTTTAATCACTCATCCAAAACCTTTCTGTAATCTATCATAATCATAGCCACAGCCTGCTTCTGAGCCGTTAATATCCTATCCTTGATACTTGACTGAAGGATCATATTCATAGCTCTAACACTCTTAGGCTTTACTCTTTCTTTCCTACTTAGGGCATTAGCCACCACATTTTACTTACCAGGATGGTAGCGAATTTCACAGTCATAATCACTAAACAGCTCTATCCCATATTCAACTCTTTCTGACTAAAGATATGCTAAAGACGGAAAGTACTATGAATTCCCTTTAATTCTTTAAGCAACTCCAACGTATAAGCTACAGGACCCACTCTAGCTACAATCTTAAATGGCCCAATGTAACGTGGACTTAACTTCCCGCGCTTTCCGAAACCCACAGCGCCCTTCCATGGCGATCAAGTGCAGCTTTAAGTCTATCCTTAAAATGTGAGATCTTCTCAGTAGTCTTTTGCACTAACTCAGGTCCTATCAATTGACCTTCTCTAACCTCAGCCAACAAAATCAAGGAACGAAACTTCCTACCATACAATGCCTCAAACAGCGCACATCTCACACTAGAATGATAACTATTGTTATATGAAAACCCAACCAAAGGAAGATGAACATCCCAACTTCCTCCGAAGTCTAGGACACACACTCTAAGCATGTCTTCCAAAGTTTGAATAGTATGCTCACTCTGACGCACGGTCGAGGGTGAAAAGCGTACTCATATCTAAGCAGTTCCTAATTGCCTCTGCATTGACTGCCAAAAACCTTGATGTTGAAACTGGCTATCCCAACGATATAATCGAGATCAGGCAACACCATGTCTACAACTATCTCATTCAATACAATCTAGCCAACCTGTTTCCCATCATAAATCCTCACCATTCAGGTAAAAATGAGCAGACTTATTTTAAACCGTCATAATGACCCAGATTGTGTTCCATGCCCACTACATAGTCCTAGTCAACTTAGTCACAAAATCCTAGCAATCCCTTCCATTTCCAATGTGAATCTTAGGATTGCTAGGACAGGCCAGATGGCCTTTTAATGCTCAGCCTTAAACCTTCATACAAGTCAAAAACCTTACTAACATACTCAGCTATATCATATTTTTCAATCCAATGCCACCAAAACCATCCTCAAAACAATAAAACATCTTATCGCTCTTGGTGTATATAGTACTTATGACTTTATGAGGCTTCGTCCATTAATTAGGGGATCTCACATCACCCTCAAAGGCACCCATATTTGATCTAAGGTAATACATTGCTCCATCATTCCTAGTTTACTCATCTCATCCCAAAACCTTCTTGTATCTATCAGATTCATCTCCCAGCCTCCTTCTAAGCCGTTAATATCCATCCGTTGATACTTGACTGAAATGATCTTATTCATAGCTCTTACACTCTAAGCATTAACCTTTCTCTTTCTTTCCTACTTAGGGCATCAGCCACCACATTTTACTTACCAGGATGGTAGCGAATTTCACAGTCATAATCACTAAACAGCTCTATCCCATATTCAACTCTTTCTGACTAAAGATATGCTAAAGACTCTTATGATCCGTATAGATGACACTCTTTGTCCCATACAGATAATGTCTCCGGATCTTAAGTGCAAACATAACCGCACCCAACTCTAAATCATGGGTAGTATCTTTATTCTCATGAATTTTCAACTTCCTAGACGCATAGGCTATCACTTTACCTCTCTTCATTAACACACAGCCTAGTCCTATCTCGGACGCATCACAATATACTTCAAAATCTTCTGATCCATCGGGGAGAGCTAGAACAGGCGCATTACACAACTTATCCTTTAAGGTCTGAAATGCATATTCCTATTCCTTACCCCAATTAAAAGTCTTACTTTTCTGAGTCAAGATAGTAAGAGACTTAGCTATCTTAGAAAAGTTCTCAATGAACCTACGGTAATACCTAGGAAATCTTAAGAACGAACGAACCTCAGTCGAAGTTCTAGGGGCTTTCCAATTCTTAACAGCTTCAATATTACTAGGGTTCACATGAATCCCATTACCATTTATCACATGCCCAAGAAACTGCACTTCTCTTGGCTAGAATTTACACTTAGAAAAGTTAGCATACAGTTCTGCCTTTTTTTGAGCATTTGGCAAGACTAACCTTAAGTGTTCTACATGCTCCTCATGAGTCTTAGAGTAGATTAAGATGTCGACTATGAACACTAACACAACTTATAACAAGATAATGTCTACAAACTCTATTCATACAAGTCCATACATAATGCTGGTTGCATTAGTCATAAGCAAAGGGCATAACATGAACTCAAATGTTCCATAACTAGTTCTAAACGCAGTCTTTGGAATGTCATCCTCATGCACTCTCAGCTGATGGTATCCAGACCTACGATCAATCTTAAGAAAAAACTACGACTCTTGCAGTTGGTCAAATAGATCATCAATCCTAGGTAGCAGATAACGATTCTTAACAGTCAACTTATTCAATTCTCTATAGTCAGTACACATCCTAAAGGAACCATCCTTCTTCTTAACGAACAATACTGACGCTCCTTAAGGCGATGCACTTGGTCGAATGAACCTTTGTCTTTGAGTTCCTTGAGTTATCCCGACAACTCCTCTAAAAAACCGAAGGAGCCAAAACCCCATAAGGAGACTTGCTACCCGTCGTTGCAGCCAGGGATTAACTCAATTCGAAATTCAATTTCTCGAATAGGCGGTAATCCAGATAGGTCATCCAGGAATACCTTAGGAAAATCTCTAACCACAACAATCTCTTCTTGTTTCTTAACACCCATCAAAAATCTCACTTTCTCTTTCGGTCTCCCTCCTAATACTCTAAGCATGTTGACATCCGGTAGTGGTATCCCTACTACCTTCTCATGGAAAATTATCTCAGCCTTATAATTAGACAACCAGTCCATACCTATAATCACATCAAAACTCCCATGTCCAAAAGGTATTAAGTCGATATCAAAGATATAACCCTCGATTTCTAGTTTGCAACCCTTAATAACCTTATCAATCTCTACTAGCTGCCTACTAGCTATTTCAATCTCATATTTAAAACCTAAGTCGCTGGGCTCTAAGCCTAATAGAGGTATGAATGTAGTGGAAACAAAACTATAGTCGGCACCAGAGTCAAATAAGGTAGTGGCAAAGTGCTTGTTCAAAGTAAACATACCTGTCACAATGTCCGGATCCTAGCGAGCTTCCTCTGCTCCTAACATGAATGCCCTACCCCTAGCCTGGTTCCCTTAGTTTCCACGACCCTAACCCTCGTTATTAGCAACAACTTGGTTTGGATGGTTTCCTTCTGGTTGTACCCTATTCCATCTAGGACAAGCTGGCCTAACATGGTCGGTACTACCACACTCATAACATGCCCTAACAGGTGGGTTTCTAGCATTGGCAGGATTCACATTCCTTGGCACACTTCTACAATCCTTTGCCAAATGACCAGGGCGTATTACAGTTTAAGCATGTGTGACAAGTCCACCGGGGCTATGGTTCGAGAGTTGCAAGGTGGTATACCTGGGCCAAGTACCCGTATTCTCTCTTCTTACATTGTTCACAGTAGTAGCAAAAGCATTCACAGTCCTGGTCCTCTTATTATCATCCCTTCTATTCCTATCCTTGCTAGGTTCCCCTATATTTCCTCTCTTCTCAACCTTCTTAATTGTTCCATTCCTAACAGCCTCATCAGTCAGTGCACCAGAAATCTTCACAGCCTTTTGCATAGACTTTGGCTCCGTTGCTGCCACCATCCTATGAATTTGTGGAGCAATGCCATACGCATACCTCTCAATCATCCTACTCTCAGGAGTCACCAAATATGGAACTAACCTAGCCAACTCACGAAACCTATCAGTATACGCAGTAATGGCCAGCCCCGACCATGAATGTGATTCCACAACCAGATTCTAACTTATGCCTCACATGACTTTGGACAAAACTCTTTGTATCATCAACACTTATCATTCCATGACATACAAAACAAATCAACTTCCGCTACCTAAGCCTACAGATCTGAAGGAGTTTCCACCCACGTTAACGAAGCCTAACTCACAAATGACCCAGCAGTGTATTTCACCTTTTGGGGCTCAATAACTACAACCACTCATAATCATGCATAGATTCCTTTTCTCCATCCAACGTGTGAGGGATACAAGCACCTCCCTTACATCATAATCCTTAGGGTAATAACGCAAAAATATCCTTATATGAACAACCTACCCAGGTTTCCATTCAACTTCACATTCCCAAACTTCCCCTGAACGTTTCTTATTAACTCACATTACCATTATGATTTCCAACATTTCCCTTGGGTCCACAACCTAGGCCAACATGGCGGGTAAGAGGTTTACAGCAATTGGGACGCTGATAATGGGAAGTCAGAGTGCACCACCCTTATTGGCTCCCCCTACATTCCTATTAGCTCCATCTACACCCCCATTAGCTCCCATACCTAGGCCATTTCCTTGACCATTCAATTCATCAACACGCTCATCATTACCTTCCCTAGGTCTTTTACCCATTCCACCTCTACTAACCCGTTCACGTAGTCATATACCGTTCCCCCTCCTAGTATTCGTAGCAGCAGGCCGACCAACACTTTAGTTCTCCTCCTTGGCGGCAATTATCTATACGAGGGAGAACAAGGGCAACATTAGTTAAGTGGAATACTCTGCACACACATCGATATCTTACTATAACGAAACCAAATATACGCGCAAACCACCCTATGGTCAACAATCGATTTGTGCGAACAACAATACCAAGTAATGAAGTGAGTTGTGACACGCTTATAATTACGTTGGCTTACCGTAACATATAATCGCATCATTTCCCATTCATATTCAACATTGAGCCCACATCATTTCATGACTGTCCCAAAATTAAGGGCAATCAAAGACCAGAACACACAAAGGCACACCAAAAGTGTGGAACACCGCACCACATAACTTATAAACGCAACTAAACGAATGGATCTTAGGTTATATCGAGGCCCAATCCACCTAGTTCTCTATAAACCTTGAGCCTCTGATGACCAATAATAAAAATATATATAAGTTAGATGCAAGAAAGATTGTTTCCTAGAAAAAAACCACATTTCGCACAGATCAATTCAAAACATTTTAAAACACATTTGAGTATCATTTTCCCCTAACGGAAAAACAATAAAAAGTGGGGCTATGAGAACTCACCTTAAGCAAGCCTTTAGCAACCAACTTCTACTACACAAGCAAATGCAACGACGCCCGCTGAACACTACCTATCCATTACTGTCTCATTTTAATCAATCACCTTCCAAAAACATTCTTCACGTTTGATTGCATAAAGAGTTTAGACGCGTATGTAACAAATTACCCAAAAACCGTTTTTAGTGTGTGATGGTTGACGACTTATCTCCATCAATATATCAATCTTCCTTACATACTTATAAGCTATTTACGCAAATAGAATAAGTAAAATAATAAATATTATAAATTATTAATTATAAATAATCATCGACAGAGTCCCATATCGGTACACCTTAATCACTTCAAAATAATCATTCCTTGATTGAAAACGACACGTTTAATCACAACAAACACCTTAGGAAAGTTTTGAGAAAAATTATATTTTTTCATCTTTTAGTGAATTTATTAATTTAATAAAATAATAAAATAATATTTTATTATTATAAAGCAAAAATCATGTTTTAAGTAAAATTTCTAAGTATAAACTTTTTACGAAATTTCGACATGACCCGTACGTGTTTACAACGTTTTTCCAAGGTTTTAAACCTTAATTTTCAAACACTTTTCACAATTCGACATTTTTTGACAAAATTCTAAAATCTCAAACTTTAACGTTTACCAAAACGTTTTCCCCAAAATAACAATCAATATCACTTCGTAAATGCATTCCGCTTTCAAAAAGTCCACCAAAATGACCAAATATCGCTTATTGGGCTTCAAGGCCCAACAAGGGTCTATTATGACATTTATAAGTCCAAAATACTATTTAAGTCCAAAACCTAGGTCTATTTACATATATAAGTATATACTTATATGTAGAAATAATCCGGACCACAATAGCCAATCCCATTGAAGCCGCGGCTCAAATGGGCCTTATTTGGGTCCGTTGATGTCCGATAATCCCAAAATACGTATATTAAGCTTTAAAATAAGCTAACACAAAAATAAGCTACGTATATTAAGCTTTAAAATAAGCTACGTATCGCTTTTGGTTACTACCATAAGCCTCAAAAATAGTCCACAACATATGCCATAACACAAAAATAATCAAAATCACTTTCCTAGTGACTTTGGGAATTTACACGTGGCCTTTAAGCCCAAATAAGCCAAGAAATAGCTTAAAAATAAGCCCGAATAAGCTATACAAGCAACTTACCAAAAATAAGCATTCTAGCAACATATATTATTCAACCATCACGAACACAACATCAAAACTATAAAAACCCCATTTTCCCTTTTTACTATTCACGAACCAAACGCACTTTTTTATTCGTTTCGCTTTCAAAAATCGATTTTCACAACGATCAACTTGTACAACTAACATCTATGCATCAAAATAAATCCAAAAGGACAAACAAAATTTAAATTTGAAAACTTACAAGAAAATCTTCAAATTTGTAGATTTTGACACGAACCGGACAACCCAAACGTACTTAGAGTATTCACTTGCCATATTTACACTTTAAACCCTTCAAAATTCAATTTGGACATTAACGGACGTGTAGGACTCGTTTTTCGGAATTTCTCAAAATTCACGGGTCAAACCACCCGGAATACACATAACACAATAATACCTTTAAAAAAGGATTATTAATCATAATAAACCTCAAATCATCACATATCTCATAAAATCACCACCGTCAACACGGTACGAAATCTAAATAAATTGACAAAAGTCAAATAGTCAAAGGAATATTTATGAAATATTCAGAACACAAAAGGGCAGAGGTTATATACGGCGTATCGCCAAGGATAATCCAAAGTTAAATAGCAGTCCTTAGTAAAATTGGAGATGAATGTAAAATGGGAATAATGCCCCGACAAAGATTAGCTAACACTGAACAATCACAACAAGGATATTAGTTAATGACGTCCTGGTAAGCATTGACGGTGTTTGAAAGAATACAAAAATGTATGGGAGAAAAGGTGAAACAAAGAACCCTCCACACACTTAAGGCAGAAAGCCGGGTCAATACATATGCTGTCATAATCACAAGTTTGATTTGCTTACATTGAAAAATGACATCATGGATCCCATGGATGCAATCAGCAACCCTTCCCACCATTTGGGTTTCTCTCAACAGAAACTTGTCTCATTTATCACGGAGATACACACGTTATCTATTGACATCTCATTTCGAGATTGTGAAATTGAATAGGTGCAATACAGCTCCACCTCGAGTACTAAAACCAAAATGCACTAATCGAGTACTCGATCCAAGAGATCAATCAAAATCTCGTTAGACACAACATTCCCTTTCAAACCACTTGATGAACATCACAGGTTCACAAGCAGTTATCAAGAGTCCATACCAATATCAATTGTGATATTGCCATAACATTCAGAGTGATACTCTTTAGTATACAACAATGACGAATGGAAATTCTTCCAGTGTCATCATCAAACAGCACTGCGGTAGGTGACTTGCGAGATTCTATATGAATCAAACTAGTGACAACTGGATATCGATTTGGTCCAGTAAATGAATTGACGGTTGATGAATTTTGATAAAAACATGACACTCACGATGTGTTACAAAAACTCTTTAACGAGTGGACACGTCGATTATTTTAAATCAATTTCTCGTTAACCACTAGACTAAAACCATGCAGGTCAAACGGTGATGACGGCAACCTCAATCCCATTCAAATCTCAATTACGAAGATAAACTATCTAGAAAGCTCAAGATTTAAAGACAAAGACTTCCGCAAACTCTGATTTGAAGCTTTCAAGATAATGCAAAAGAATGAGCATGTTGGTCAAAAACAAAAGATCGCAAAGCATGAAGGAACAAGCCTACAACAAACAACGAAGACAAAGACCAAGAACACTCGAGCTGTAAACGACAAACTCATCTCACTGATCTCAATCGAAGAAAGTGTCATTCAATGACTCACTTTGGTGGAGATTGTTAGCCTTAAGTTTTATTGAGTATCAATAAAGGAAGTTCGTCTCCCACTGTTTTCATGACCTCACTTCGGGGAGATTGTTACCTCAATTTAGTGAGTCAAACAAGAAGCTCGGTCCTACTCTACGATGACTTCGGTCCTTTACTTAGTTAATGTTGTAACAGGATAATATCGGTATCGGCTCGATAGTTAATCTAATATTGTATATGTTTCGGGTTTAATCCCAAACAAAACCCGAGCCCGGGTCCTAGCTAAATATCCCGCGCGTCACATTAAATGTGTAGGGGTATATATATATTTAGATATTTTCTAAAAATATCTAAATATATATAGATATTTTTCTTATTTAGAAAATATCTTTTTCATAATATCTAAAATTTCTTTTCATCTTTTTTCTCTCAACTCTCTCTCATCTCTCTCTCTCAATTTCGAGTTTCTCTCTCTCTCTAGTTTCTTGATTCGTGATTCGTGTTATGTTATGAAGCATTAAATCGGGAACCTACAGACTTCCTATCCAAGCTTGCTCTAGCATAATCACTATCAGTATATGCTACCAAATCAAAAGGAGAATCTTTTGGATACCAAAGTCCCAATTTTAGTTGACCTTTTAAGTACCTAAAAATCCTTTTCACAGCATGAAGATGTAAAACCTTTGGGTTGACTTGTGTATTCTATGTAGCAACAGGCATACACCTACAAATATATGTCCAGGATCTTGAAGATGTAAGATACATCAAGAACAATCATTGACCTATACATGTGAACATGCACTTCTTCACCATCTTCATCCTTGAGCAGAGTCTTTTGAGTTTCCATTGGTGTGCTTGCAGTCTTGACTTCTGTAAACCTAAATTTCTTTAAAATTTCACCAACATATTTATCTTGACTAATAAATATGCCATCCTTTTTCTGTTGTACTTGTAATCCTAAAAAAGAATTGTTAAGTTTCTCCATAGAACTACTCTAAAATTTCTCATGCACAAATTCTCATTGCAATGCATAGCTCCTCGTTGTTAAACTAAAGATGAATATTACCTACCTAAACGTAGACAGCAAATATCACCTTTGTACCTTTGATAATAAGGTTCTTGTCAATTTCCCTCTTTGAAACCCATTTGATCCAACAGAGTAAGTTTGACAAGTTTCATACAAGGCTCTATGAGCTTGATGTAGTCTATACATCTTTTTCACCTTGTATACTCTAAAGTAAAGTCTAGATCTCCAAATCCTGGTGTGGACATACATATACCTTTCTTAATCTCATATTAAAGAAAGCAATTTATTACATCATTTGAACCCCACAAAACTTAAATGAACATAAAGCGTAAGAATAGCCAAATTGCTTCAATTCTTGCATCAGGGCAAATACTTCATCATAGTTAATCCCTTCTTCTTGTGTGTACCCTTGAGTAACCAATCTTGCTTTGTTTCTTATCATAATTCCCCTTTCATCCTTTTTATTCCTAAAAACCCATTTAGTGCCTATAGCCCTTTTTCCATTTGGTAAATCTACTAAAGTTCAAACTTCTTGTAACTTGAATTGTAGAAGCTCTTCCTGCATAGCCTCTATCCACTTGATCCTTTAATCATGAATTACTCTTTTAGGTTTCTTTCAGTGATAAAAAAGCAAGCAAATAAGCAGTTTTGAAGGTCTTTATGGTTTGTTCTTTGTTTAAGAGTAGTACTAACAAACCCATATTCCTCCAAATTCTTTGACATATTTCTTTTTGTATAGCTAATTGCAAATCTCTAATCACTTGATCAAGAGGATGATCTTTATAAAATTTTGTAGTTGGATTAAGACTGACTTGGATTGTTGTATCCAAATTGTTCATGTCAGCCTCTGCACCATCTCTTGATCATCATTTGAAAATCAAATATGCTATAATCTTCCAAGCAGGCATATTTGATAAAAAAAAAAAAAAAAGAAAAAAAAAAAAAAAAAAAAAAAAAAAAAAAAAAAAAAAAAAAAAAAAAAAAAAAAAAAAAAAAAAAAAAAAAAAAAAAAAAAAAAAAAAAAAAAAAAAAAACAACTAGCAGTTTCAATGCTTGATTCCACCAACAACATTTAACTTCCATTTGTGCAAGCAGCATTAACATTGTTAGTGTTGTTAACATTATCTTCCTTCTCTTGATCATTACATTCAATATCTTTTCTTAGATCTTCATCAACCTTCTTTTCAACATCACTTGAAGGTTTGAATCCGCATCATCATTGAGACCCATTGGATCTTGGAAAAGGTTGGATCAGCATTCCATAATGGTAGCAAATGTAATCTTTTGACATTTTCAGTCCCGTTTTAGCTTGAACAGCATTATCACTTGCGTTTATACCTGCAAGACCATTAGACTATTGTACCTGCAACAAATGGCTATAAATTCATTGTTTCTTGTTAGAGTATCAATATCAAAGTACAATTCTCTGGTCCACTACCTACAACATTAGTGTACTCTCACTAAACCTAATATGCAGTTTTTCTTCCACTATCCTTGTCTACTATGAATACTCTAAAGGCTTTACTATTTAAAGAGTATCTAACAAAGAATCCTTCATCAGCCTTACCATCAAATTTGCCTAAGTGATCTATGGTATTAAGAATGGTAACAGGACACCCAAATGGTCTCATAAAACTTAAATTTGGTGTTCTACCATGAAAAAGTTTATATGGGTCTTGTAACACTCTATTTTGCACATAGCAAGCAGTATTAACTACTTCTGCCCAAAAAGTAGTTGGCAACTTAGAATCAGCTAGCATAATCCTAGCAGCCTCAATTAGTGACCTATTCCTCCTCTTAGCAACTCCATTTTGTTGAGGAGTTCTAGCTACACTATATTGTCTCAAAATACCATTCTTTTCACAAAATTGATTCATTTCTCTATTTTTGAACTCTGTCACATTATCACATCTAATCACCTTAACCTTGTGATCTACTAGATTTTCTATCCTAGTTATGAAAGACTTAAGAATGCCACTAGTCTCATCCTTAGTAGCTAGAAAGAAAACCCATGTAAACCTACTATAATCATTTGTGACAACTAGGCAATACATTTTCTTCATTAGGATTTTTACAAATGTTGGTCCAAACAAATCCATATGAAACAAATGTAAAGGAAGACTGATTGAGTTCTCTGTTTTAGACTTACTAGAGGCTCTGTGTTGCTTTCCCTTTTGACAAGCAACACATGTTTCATCATTTTCAAAAAGTTTGGAAGGTAAACCTCTTACGAGATTTCCCTTAACCAATTTATTCATGGTTTTAAAATTTAAGTGACCTAGCCTTCTATGCCAAAGTTTAAATTCATCAGATGTGGCTTTTGCAAAAAGGCAAGTTAAACCTCTTTTAGGAACTATGTTCTTTAAATCAACACTATACATATTGTTCTTTCTAGGAACTCTAAGTAAAACTTGACTTTCATTAATTAACTTAAAGTTTGGAGATAAAACAATACATTCAGTGTCATTAAAAAGAACACTATTCTTTTTATCACACATTTGTGAGACACTAAAGAGATTAAACTTTAACTCTCTCACAAAATACACATTTTCAAAATCTAGATTACTAGTTTAATGGTACCTTTTCTTGTGATTTTCCCTCCTTTAGGGTTCCCTCCAAAAGCAACACATCCTCCATCTATCTCTTCATAGTCTGTAAGATAGGACATGTTCCCTGTCATGTGCCTTGAGCATCCACTATCTATCACACCTTGATTCTGTAAATCCACTTGTAGATTGCACTGCACATTAGATAAGAAAATCAGTTTCTTTTGGGGACCCAAGCCATTACTGACTTGTATCTTCCTTGTGCATCAACATAATCAAACTTCTTTAGGGTGATTGATGCACTGTTGTGTTTAGAAACATGGTCTAAAAGTTTAGTCTTTGGTTTCCAAACCCAACAAGCTGAGGCCTTAACAGTATTAACCCTCTGATTAAAATTACTGTTTTTAAATGTTGTTTTCTTATGAATGGGCCTCTTAACAATTGAATGTGCGGTTTTAGAAAAATGTAACTTTGGTCTAGTAGCATTCACTATTGTTTTTTAGTGAGCAACATTAACTTGTCTAGCAGTATTAACTGATACTAAGCCATACTTCATTAGTACTGCTCTTGGAATCATGTTCTTTTTAGCATAGGGGTGAGACTTTTTAGCAAAATTCTCATGATTCACCCTATTAGCATTGTTCCAAACAGGTTTTACCACCCTTTGATAATTACAATCAACTTGCAAGTGATCAAAACTTCCACACACATAACAAGCTTTGTTAAACATCTCAAAATTACTTCCAAATCTCTGAGTCATCATATTATTCTAGTTTCTTTGATTGCCTTTAGGAATGTGAGTGTTTTGCCTATTGTACTCAACTTGTTTAGCAGTTTTCCTATCAGTTTTGTTTGTTTGTTTAGCTTTAACAAAGTCTATCTTAACATAACTAGGCTTAGCTGTTTTCTTTTCAATCTTAGTTTGAGACACATTTTCTTCCTCGCTATCTGACACCCAATCCTTAATAATTGAAGACCAACCTGAGTCACAGCCTGACCCATCTCCTAGACCTTCTTCCTCTATCCCTATTCCTGATTCCAATCCAGAGGGTTCTGGTGGGAATCATGGAGGTCAGTTCAGATAGTTGATAGATCCTCTATCAGGGTAAAGGAGGGATGGCCTGACACACATTTGTGTATATGATCTTTGTGTTTCTTTGTGTAAACAGGTCACATCTCAAGATGCAGAAATTAAAGATTTGAAGGCTTAGATCAAGCAGCTTAAGAAGAAGGCCAGACCTGTTATTAACCACCACAAAGCTTGGTTTAGGGCTGCTAGGTTGAAGAAACAACAAAAGAATAAGGATATGGAGAAATTAATAAAGAGAAGGAATGTAATCCAAATAGGGAGGAAAGCTGTCAATCTCCAAAAAGGTGCACCATCTGTGCAAACACACACTGACTGGGATGGTCTAGATACTGATTTGGAAGCTACGTTAAATGAAGCCATGGATTACACTCTTGCTCAAGATAAAGGGAAGACTGATTCCAAGGTTAAGGAGCACAAACAGTTCAAATGAGGAACTTCACTTGTCAGGTGATACATTGGTTGTAGAAGACAAGAGAAGTGCTGAAAAGGGAGGAAGCATAAAAAGTACTGATCTGCAACAAAGTACTGTCAAGCCAGATGAAAGTACTGTCAAGCCAGATGAAAGTATTGTCAAGCAACATGAAGGTACCGATAGACAGGTTGAAGGTACTGCTGAGAATAAAGATCAAAATTCAAAGGAAAGTGCTACTATAATAGCTCCAACAACGACTTTAACACCAACTTCAATGGTTTTTGGTGATGATGAGACTATTGCACAAGTTCTTGTCACAATGAGTCAGAACAAGGTGAAACAGAAGGAAAAATAAAAAGGGAAGTTAGTGCTTTAGTGTTGAGGATATTGAGAGACCAAGACCTACATAAACAAGATCAGTGTTAACATTGAAGCCTTTTCCTAAGATTGATCCAAAAGCTAAAGGCAAAGGAATTATTGAAGAAGAAGATGAATCTGATACTGAATCAGAAGATATCACTGAAGCTGAAAAGAAGTTTAAAATGCTTGCTAATGATGAAGAGATGGCCGAAAAGGTTCAAGAGGAATGGGAAGCAGAAGAGAAGAAGGAAATGTTGGTTGAGGAAGAAGCTGCTAAGATTGCATTCACCAATGAGTATGATTTTATTCAGCCAAGACTCAATGCAGACAAGATTCTTGCTGAGAAGGTTCAAGAAGAAGAGAGAGAAAATTTCACCATTGAAGAGAGAGCTAAGTTGCTTCATGATACCATTGCTGCACAAAGGAGATTTCTTGCTTAACAAAGAGGATCAGGGTTATCAGAATCCAAACTTTCCTTCATAAGAACTCAGCTGAGAAACCAAATGATGAGATATTTGAAGCATGTTGGAGGAAAGAAGCATTCTGATTTGAAGACCAAAATTTTTAAAGAAATACAAGTTTTGTATGAAAAGGTAAAAAGGTCTGATGAAAACTTCATTATATTGGTGGTTTGTGAGGTGAAGAGGCTAAATAAAAAGATTTGAACACGAAAAGCTGTTTGGTATAAAGAAGGCTTGGCGGTATTAAGGTGGAAAAACTAAGAAGAAGAAGTTGGAAAGGGGAAAAAGTTGAAGTCAAGAAAAAGAAGATTCAGACAAGACACTTCTGAGGATAATGAAACTAATAGTGAGAAAGAGAATGATGAGCTGGGATTATGCTTAACAATAGCTCTAGATGAGGACAAGGAGGTGGATTATGAAATACTTGACAAGAAGTATTCCTTATCACAGATGGAAATTCTGATATCTGTGGAATTAAACCAATTGATGAAAATAAAGACTTCAGAAGAAGATTAATCTAGATGTGGTGCGTTAGAAGCAATGGACAAAGGAGATATTTTAGTACTCTGATGAGGGTGCTTTCCATATTTGATAGAGATGATTTGTGTGCTGTATATCAACTTGTGATGGACAAATACAAAGATGAGATACTTGAAGATTTTGACAAAGTACTTTGGGGAGATTTAATGATAATGTTCAATCCAAGTGATGAAGATGAGTTTTGGAACTCACAGCAGGATTGGAATGTAGTAAGTTGGAAGCTACATGGTTCTTCAGGGGTACATACTTTAATGACTGAGGCAGGATTAGTCATTCATATGCTTGTTGAGAAAAAGTATCATTTGAGAAAGAATATATGTTTCAAATTGCTAGATGAAGTTGGATTGGAAGAAGACAGTACTATGCCATTGGAGTTGATTTAGATTTGTCAAGAGAGTTAATTGCCAGTGTTGGAAACCTAAAAAAACTGCTCGATGGGATGAGGAGGATCTTTGAGTGTTGGTTTCAAACCCATACAACAAATGGTCATCAGTTCACCATGTTTAACAGATATAAGAACTGACTAGTCCATAAGCAAATGGCTTGTGGTAAACACTTCTCAAATCCATTTATGGTTGACAATTTACCAAAAATTGTATGGTTCTCAACTCACCTTGCTTATACAGTAAAGGAGTTTTGGCTAGTAAGGATCAAACTGTTCCTGGTAAAGAACAAATCTAATCTGTTGGTAGCTGATAGTTGCTAAAACTATTAATTATTCAATGCACCTGTGTAATGGCAATGAAGCATTGACTAGTCCAAAAGCAAACGGTTTTTGGTAAAGACAAATCAAATCCGTTGATAGTTTACTCAAAACTATAAGGTTCTCAATTCACCTTGTTGTTTACAATGAAGAATTGGCTATCCCAGAGCAAACGGCTACTGGTAAAGGAACATCAAATCCGTTAATGGCTGGTAGTTTGCCAAAAACTACAAAGCCAACTTAGTTGGATTGTTGCAGAAAAGATGTAGCTGTGTTGCAGACAAGACATATACCTGAGAAGACAAGGATTGTAAGTTGCTAAGTGATCAAGATAACGGTACAAGAGTTCAACAAACATGTTTAGGGGAGGATTGTTGGGAATTATGCTTTCCTAACATAGTACCGCTAGTTGTAATAGAAAGTACCGACAGTTATAGTTTGTACCGTTAGTATTAGTTTGTACTGCCAATACAAAATAGTTAGTACCGTTTAAGAGATATGCATGAGATATTATAGGAAAAGATATGCATTATCTTCTACGCGTTTTGTAAGTCTGTTAGGGTTTATCCTTGGTATATAAAAGGAACCCTACGCCATTAGAGAATATACATCTCTCACCTAAAAGCAATCTCATAGTTAGTAATCTGTAATCATTTTAGCAGATCAATACAAAAGTTTAGTTATTAATATTCATTGTTCTTCTTAGCATTATAAGTTAGTTTCCGCATAACTTATAGTGTTCATAGTCATTGTTTCTCCTGTAGTTAGTGTGGAACTATCCATATTGGCTACAACCCTTAACAGGCTAGAAAGATCTATATTGAATTAGGATCTACAAATACATTCAGTGTCATTAAAAAGAACACTATTCTTTTTATCACACATTTATGAGACACTAAAGAGAATTAAGCTTTAACTCTCTCACAAAATACACATTTTCAAAATCTAGATTACCAGTTTTAATGGTACCTTTTCTTGTGATTTTTCCTCCTTTAGGGTTCCCTCTAAAAGTAACATATCCTCCATCTGTCTCTTCATGGTCTGTAAGATATGACATGTTCCCTATCATGTGCCTTGAGCATCCACTATCAATCATTCCTTGATTTTGTAAATCCACTTGTAGATTGCACTGCACATTAGATAAGAAAATCAGTTTCTTTTGGGGACCCAAGCCATCACTGACTTGGATCTTCCTTGTGCATTAACATAATCAAACTTCTTTAGGGTGATTGATGCACTGTTGTGTTTAGAAACATGGTCTAAAACTTTAGTCTTTGGTTTCCAAACCCAACAAGCTAAGGCCTTAACAACATTAACATTATTTCCCTAAACAGCATTAACTACTGCTTTTGGCCTAGCAGTATTAACATTTTTACCCTTAACAGTATTAACCCTTTGATTAATATTACTATTTTTAAATGTTGTGTTATTATTAATGGGCCTCTTAACAGTTGAATGTGTTGTTTTAGAAAGATATGACATTGGTCTAGCAGCATTCATTGTTGTTTTTGAATGAGTAGTATTAACTTGTCTAGCAATATTAACTGATACTGCTGTTTTTGAAATATTTTGTCGAGCAATAAAATTTTTAAACAATGTATAATTGATACTAATCCAGACTCTCATTAGTACTTGCACTTGGAACCATGTTCTTTTTAGCACAGGGGTGAGTCTTTTTAGCAAAATTTTGATGATTCACCCTTTGAGCATTGTTCCAAACAAGTTACCATCCTTTGATTTTGAAACTGTTTTGATGGTAAATGCAATCAACTTACAAATGATCAAAGCTTCCACACACATAACAGGTCTCATTAAACATCTCAAAAATGCTTCCTAGTCTTTGAGACAACATATTGTTCTAATTTTTTTATTGCCTCTTGGACTGTGAGTGTTTTGCCTATGTTTCTCAGCTTGTTTAACAGTTTTCCTAGCAGTTTTATCTTGTTGCTTTAGGTTTGACAAAATCTATCTTAGCAATACTAGGCTTAATTGTTTTCTTCTTAATTTTAGGATGAGACACATTTTCTTCCTCACTATCTGACACCCATTCTTCAATACTTGGGACATCATCATTCTTCCTAACTATCTCAGACACTTCTTCATCAGACTTTCTATTTTTAACTACAGGCTTATTAACAAACTCATCTAAACCAGTAAAAGACAAATCAGGTGTTGAAGGCATGAAATTTCCTGTGTAGGGAGGTGGAACTGCATTATATTTTTCATAGCCTAAATCTTTCTTGCAGTTATCAACAATCTGACACTCTATGAGCTTGTCTAAACTTTTAGATGCATTTTCAAATTTATCTACATTAAATTAAATGCTATCTTTTTCTTTTTGAAGTTTTTCAAGCTTCTTCCTAAGCTCACAAATAATTATTTCTCCTACTTGAATATCCTATTTTAAGCCATTAATGTTTTCTACATAAACATACTCATTCTTTTTATAAAATTTAAGTTTTTCTTCCACTGATTCTAAACCTGTTTTATAACCTAAAACCATTAAACTAGATTTCTCTAAATCTCTTAATAGTTGATCATTTTGAGATTTAAGTAATTTAACAGTTTCCATACAAGATTTTGAACAATTTGAATCATTGGATACCTCTAAGTCAGAACTTGAAGATGAGTAAGCCATGAGTGCATAATTAGGCCCTTCCTCTGCCTGATCACTCCAGTCATATCCACCAAGACCATCACATGACACCAAAGCTGTGGAAGTAGATGTTTCCACAGGCACACTCCTTCTTAAGCTTTCCTTCTTGTTGTCTTGATTTCTTGGAGCTCTGCACTCCCTAGCAAAATGTCCCCTCTTGTGGCAGTTGTAGCACTCCACTTTGGACTTATCAAAACCAATAGTCTCATTGCCATTAACAGTAAGCTTCCTTCCTGTATTCTTCAAAAACCTTCTAGCCCTCATAGTCAACATGGCCATTTGCCATCTCAAATCCATCTCTTCTATGTCATCAGGATGGATTTGTTGCAAGTCCTCATGTGCAAGTTGAGGACTATTTGGTTGACTAGCAAAGAATGAACAAATAACAGCATCACTCAAGTTATCAATATTTGTAAAGTAAGCAGTATTAACTTGAGTGCTAGCAGTAGTAACTCTATGAGCAGCATTAATTGCTTCATTAGAGCTGCTAGTGTTATTATTAGAAGATGACACGAAAGCCATAACTGTGTGCTTGACCTTGAATCATAGTTAATATCCATTTAACTTCTGGTTCATACACCTTGAGGTTGTTGTAGAGATCATCCATGCTCATTGTATCCAAATCAGCTTTATTCCTCCATACAACAGCATGTGTGTTCCATTCAGGTGACAAGCTTCTTATTAACTTTTGATTAACATCTTCTTGTGAAAGCTTTTCACCCAAAATCTCTAACTAACTCACAAGCTTTTGAATCCTATCAAAAGTTTGATCAAGCATCTCTGAGCTTGGAGCAGTGAATTTTTCATATTGCTGCTTTAAGAGATTCCTTTGAGTACTTTTCATATAGCTTCATCCCACCACATCTCTTTACAATAGCTTCCACAATATCTAGGCATCCTTTATAGAGTTAAACTTTAACTGATTTTCATTGGGAATGCCCATCATTAAAGTACTAGCTAGCTTTCACATCTAATCTACTCGAGCCTTATCATCTTCAGATGTAATAGGCATCAATTGTAATGTACACCTTATACCAATTGTGTATTTGGTAAGGAAGCACCATTCTCTATCACGACCCACAGTATATTCTATCATCTGGATGTATAGTTCAATACTCTATCCTCATAACTCAAACTCACTCCCGTTTTGAGCAATGAGAACTTTGGATAGCAGCCACTATGTGTGCAGAATCTTGATCCGTATCTTCTAGCAAAGTTTCTCAAAGCAACAAACTCTGATACCACTTGTTGTCCCAGTTGTAGGATACTTCTTGTTGGATCCCAGTTCAACACTTCTATAGATCGAATTCCTTAAGCTTGTTTAAGGTTTAGTTATATTAGATAAATCTAATACAACTATAGTAGAAACTTTGTGTGAATGTATTAAAGATTATGCGAAATCTAATTTTTAATAAGAAGAATTTTCAATGGAACCGTAAAACACAATGAATTCAACAAAACATAAAAGCTCTAATATTATTAAGCAAATAATACGAATACTCTCAAAGTATTAGGGTTACTAAAACCTTGAAGCTATGATAACTCTATGAATGACTCGTTTGGTTTTGATACTCTATGAAAACTATTGATACATTCATCTCTATGTCCTAAGACCTCCTTTTATACACCAAGGAGTCCTAGTCGATTTACAATATATTCCTAAGACTTAGAATATTCTCTATGATCTATTCAATAAATAACTAATACTTATCATGTAAGTAATCTTGATCTCCAAACAATCTTTATCCTTTCTTTTGTCTTTATCCTTTCTCTGACAGTAGAAACTCTTTCAGCAGTCTTAATCTTTGAGCAGTTGTAACTTTTGTACTAACAGCATTAACTTTTAACACCAATAGTAGTAACTTATACACCAGCAGCATTAACTGTGTACAAGCAGTAGTAACTACTTAGAATATTTTCTTCAATCTTCACCAACAGTACTAACTTTACACTAGCAGTACTAACTTTATACTAGTAGTACTAATGTATACTAACAGTAGTAACTGTGAACTAGCAGCACTAACTACTTAGCATATTTTTCATTAAAGTTAATGAACAACACTAACTTTAACTTAGCAGCAGTAACACAAACCTTAACAGCAACTCTAAGATCATCAAGAAGTCTTTTAATCCCAACAACTATATCTTACAAAACAACTCAAACTCGACACCTCTTATCATCTTTTGTTACCTATATGGATGTAAAAAGTATACAATGACAAACTAAAATGATGTCTGTATATTCTGCAAAAAAACCCAATATACGATGTGAAAAGGATGATATACTAACCCCTTAGTTGTATAGACGTTAACATGATCTGTGGCAACTGTATCATCACGCTTGTGAATGTGAGCCACTTTCCTTAAAACTGATATGGAGATGAACTTGTCTGCATATGCATGGGACAATTCTGGACTATCGACCTGTGGAACCATGCTTCGGTTCCTCTTGTTGACGTGGACGTCAGGGTGATGAATGAGTTGTCATGTAACACTGCTCACAACAATTAACATGGTTGCACCTGTAAATCCTAAAAAGCATCAGTTTGAGAACATTGTTATATTAGTTTATAGCAAATAGCAGTCTATAAATTAACCATGCTAGACCAAATTAATTTTGTTATCCTGAAACGTAGTAAACTTTATGTTATTAAAGAGACTGAAAATGAATAAATGTTAACACTCAAACGAGATAGATGAGCATGTCTACAAAAATGGTGTGGAACTTAAGAAAGGATACGTTGTCTTTTATAAAGGTCCAAGTCTACATGAGTCACATGGGACAGTGGAAGTCTACATGAGTCAAATGATCATATATGTGCAAAGGTTTACCCATCATAGTCGAGCTAAACTCATGTCAGTTAACAATTATTATTCATTGATACCAAAGTAAGGACACATAATTATTATTCATTGATACCAAAGTAAGGACACATTATGAATGTTAAACCTCAAGCTACAAAATGGATCAGCAAATAATATGCAGTAATGCACTTGCATACACATCAGAAATTAGAATAATTTCTCAAGAAATGACAATACTTTGCAATTTCATTATGGGCATAAATACTACTACTGAACTTTAAACACATAAAATTTAAAATGTTTAAAAGGCAAAAATTTCGCGCATAATCAAACAAAAACTCAAAATTAACAAAAGATTTAATAGAACTTCACCTAGATCACACATATCATCCTACACTGTCAATGAAATAAGCACACAACTTCCCCACTACTCTGGCCACTCAATCTTCAAGAATCTTAGAAATTAATTGGTACCATCACCAAAGAACCAGCTATCACAGGAGATGCCTCACATATACCCACCTGGAAGGATTTGGAATTGCCTGAACTTCCCTTTAAAACCTCTAGTTATGCCACCATCTGAAAAATATAAAGCAAAACTTGTTACTAAACGTTCAACATTATATTATGGCAAAAAAGAGAAAGCATGAGAAAGCAAGGAAAACATGGCATATGAAGATAAGGAAGCAAAAGACACATGGCAAAGAAGCAATGAAAGCATACGACAGATAAATAACAAAAACCAGCCAAAAGACAAAAACAATATACAAGAGTAAGAAACGAAAGGGGCATAAAGGCAAACAACGCAAGGCACAAAAAGAATCAAAACATGGCAAAGACAATTCATAGCCTATTAAAATCAATCACTTAGAACATCACTAATCAAAATACTTTTGAACATCAAAAAGAAAATGTTACACGTTAAATGTTAGCAGAGCAATATTTTCATGGATATAGCATGAACTTTAGGTCTCGAGGAACAAATCAATTCAAAAGCATCAGGGGATTCTAGCACATGCCGCTTAGATACATAGCACATAGACACAACTAAAGCATTTTATTAAATCCCTTGGAGTAATCTTTCACAATTACACACTACATCTAAATCTAAGGGAGCGCTTAGTTAAAATAAAGGAATGAGAAAGGCAAAGATAATGGTAATGAAAAAAAATGCAATGGTTATCCTATTACGTATAATGTAGCTAGCCTGATTGGAATGTTAAGGGTGCTTATTATAACACTTGTATGATTTGTATCTTGTAAATATCTTCTAAGAAAAATTGACATAAAAAGATGATTTTGTTTCATTGTTTATCAAAGCACTAAACAAACATAAAACCTTAGAGCACACATAAACCAAAAATCAATGTTTTGAAACGGTTCAATCGGTTGAATCGGTTTCAGTTGAAAAAACAGGTCAAATTAAAATTAAACCGGGTTTTATATTTTTAAAACCTAGTTACACCGTCGGGTTTGAAGTGACCCGGGTCAACTCGGTTCTTGAGACCCGCCCAATTTTAGTTTTTTCCATGTTTTTTTATAAATAAAGAAAATTAATTATATATATTTGCGATGTAATTTTTTTTACATGTTATATTTGTTAGTAAATGGTTTTTAAGCTCACTATATCGAATAGAGTATTCATGATTTATATATACACTTTTTTTATCATTGGAAATATTATTTTTCAATTTTCTTTGGAAGACCGGGTTGACCCGGTGGTCGAACCAATTGAACCGGTAACCCGATTACTCGATCGGGTCGATTAGAGAACCGGTTTTCAAAACATTGCCAAAAACCCATACCACCTTATACCCACAATAAAATACACACAAAGAAAACTCAACTTGAGAACAACACCATCAGTGGAATAGATCTAAAGATGATGAAACAAGAAATGGTCAAAACACCGGGAAACTATTTGCTTAGAGGTTGGCCGACGACGTCACTGAAGATAAGATACGTAATTAGTTACTGATGATATTGGGTTTGGTTTTTACCTGACGTCAATGCAGCATCTAAATCGTTAAGGATGATATAGGGAATGAGTTTTGAGCATTTGGAGTTTGGAAGGGAGGGTGAGTAAAGAGAGTAAGAACAAATGAGAGTTATGTGAGCTTTGTTTTACTTGAGGGTTATCTTTTATCGGTGATATTAATGCAAGTAGTTGAAGACTTTAAGGTGTTTAAATGGCCAAATGTTTAAATGGCCAAATGGTGATATTAATGCAAGTAGTTGAAAACAAAGTCAAGATGTTTGTTTTGTTTTTCATAGACAGGCCAAATGTTTAAATGGTCCGATTGTTTTTTTTCTCAATCTCAAATGTATGTTCGCTATTGAGGAACGGCTTGATCTCACTTTTGATATACACTCTCTCCGTAAAATTATAGTCCATGTTTTTTTTGGGAAGTCCCAATTTAATTGTCTACTATTAAAAATAGATAGGAAAGTTTGATCAAGTTTATCATATTACCTTTACTTGAAATTATAATTACAAACTTTAAAGAAGACTTTAATTAATTAGCTAAGGGTAAAACTGTCATTCTGCTAAAAAGTAAGAAAGAGAAAGCTGTAATAAATGAACTTTTCTTAAACTGTGTGTTTTTTGTTGAGGGACGATAATTTTGGGACGGAGAGAGTATTACATTGTTGGACAAAGATAACATTTTATTTTACGGATACAAATGCGTAGTCAATTATTTAACAATTACGATTTAAATATTGTATGAAGTACTTAAAGCACATAAAATTCTCCAATTAAGTGTTTATTTTAAAATCCTCAATTATTTTATGATCATTTTTATCTTATGTCATTATTTTTAGGTTCAATTATTAGTTTATTTGGTTGTTTTGGTTTTAGATAATATTTATGTTTTTTTCTTTCTGTTTTATTAGTTATGTATAGTGTGTTTTAGATTTTAATATGAAGAGAATAAATTTATTAAATAGTTTATAAATATTAAATTATACGTAGTAAGATAATAGTAATATATTTTTTTTTTGATTTACCTGTTTTTTTTTTGAATTCGATATTGTTCATAGCCAACTAATCATAGGAAACTATCCCTTGTAGGTAGCCCGGAGTCGGCTGAGTAAAACCTCGAAGTCACTGAGGGATTATTTTTCTTACTCGTTGATATTCGAACCATTGTTCTTCCCTTTAGATAAATATGTCAATTGAAATAATTTATTTTTAGAAATTACAATAGTTATAATTGTTAGTAGTATTAATCCAAAATAGAGAAAATGTAATTTCTGTTCAACCCCACTCATTGAATAGCTTGAAAAATCTTTTTTATTTATATACGCAGAATTTTATGGGCTTCGCACGTTTTTCTATCGGTTGTACAACTTGATTTTATCCCGATAAATGATAAAAATTCTCTAAAAAAGTCTTGGGGTTTAATTGATTTGAGGATGTGATTAAATAATTGTTAAATTGTTGTGTGAATAGTTAGACGGTATTGCGTTGGTGTATTTTATATTATTAAAGTATAGCAGGTGGTTATATAGTTTATAGGGTTATTTGTTTATTTTTTAATGTTATTATATACTTGGTAAATTTATAATTTACAACATAAACTCTAATATAATTTTTTTTAAAATAAAATATAAAAACACTTAAGTTGTTTTAGAGTACTCCTCTTTTTTCATAGTTTCTTGTTTTCGTAAATTGTGACTCATATATTTTTTATATGTTTTTTTGTCTACATCAAGATTCTCCACAAATTTTTAAATCTTGACAATATTAATTTAATTTGACTTTTTATTGTCCAATCAGACTGCACGATTTTGCCTACGGGGCAAAATCAAGCCATCTGATTGGTCCAACTTTTTAATTCATAAGATTCAATTTGATAGAAATTCCGAAATGATGTAAATTCTTTTATTATATAAAAGATGTTAGGTTAGGTTATTGATAAATGATAAAAAAAGTTATATTGGTTCATTTGTATTGATTGTTTAGATTGGAATAGATTTGAATAAAAAAATTAGCCCGTCCCAACGCAATTTTTTTTTCCCCGAATCATACAAAAAAAGAAAATATTAAAAATTAGCCCCGCCGCAACGCGCGGGTTCTTTTGCTTGTTAGTTAAACATATTGTATCGGTTGTTGTATGTTTGCGGGCTTTTAAACTTTTTTGTTAATGGGTCGGTTAATTAGAGTGATACTTTTAAAAACTTATGGGATTAGGATCCTCTCAAGTTTATTTTGAACATGAGAGGTAATGTTGTACTTCTTGTGATTGTGCATTTAAATTAAAATAATATAAATGTTTTGTGGTGATTATTTTAATTCAAATGTACACATACAAGAAGCATAACATTACCATCATGTTCAATGAACTTGAGAGGATTCTAATCCAAACTTATGTTATACTTTGTAGTAAATCTAGATTTTAGTATTTCGTAATTTATAATGAAACCATCTCAAGTTTTTCAACAAAAAAATTTGTTCAAATTGATAAACGATGTCTGATTGACAAAGAGAATATGTACAAAAGTTTATAATTTTATGTTTTTTTTGTATGGTTTTGCATTGTATAGGACTATAGGTATTATTAATATATTCAATTTTGTGTTACAACACAATTTTATAGTTTGAACTTAATATTAGAATTTACTGTGACGTGTAGTTTTTTAGAATGGATGTTTTTGAGAAAAAGAGATTATGGTAATGGTGCGGAAAGATGATGTAAGAGGTGAAGATATGTGAAAATATGTGTCGTATTTTGGTGTAGCAACTGAAAAATAAATCCTTTAAGAAAAACTGTGTTTTTGAAACCCGTCGCGAAGCGCGGATACAATGTCCCCGTTTGATATAAAACAATTAAAAGTTATAACAAAGATCACCGATAATAAATGATGCCTCTCAAGTATCAACAAACTCCAGTTTTTGAAAAATGTCCTAAACTATGAGCACAACGAAATTATCACATTCTGGCTTGAAGAAATATTTTGACACCAACTGTGAGAACCAAGGAATCCAAACATAATGAAGAATATGAAAAAAAATATGAGGTTGAGGATTAAAAAATATACGGCAGTTAGTGGAAAAGTGAAGATAAATTTTATATCTTTTAAATTGTTGAGAAATGGTGGATTACCTGCTATTGGTTAATGAGTGATTGTATTACCTCTAACCAACGATCACTTTTAATTACATTATTCATTCTTTAATATCTATAAGAGTAAATTGCATTTTTGGTCCCTGTGGTTTGGCCAAATTACATGTTTGGTCCTTATCTTTTCGAAATTGCAGTGAAGGTTCCTATTTTGAAGATATGGTTGCATGTTTGGTCCCTGCCCAAAAGTTAAATGACTAAAATACTCTCCTTTTGGTTATTTATTTCTTGCTCCTAAAGCGCGTCGTTTAACTAGGTCGCGGTTAGGATCACTTGGTTACGTTCTCCCTTCGTTGATTTTTTTCGTTCATCATTTGCTTAAGGTGAGTTTATAGCCCCACGTTTTACTCGTTTTTACGATTTCTTTATAAATCTCGGGATGAGAAACATGCTCGTTTATAAACTCGTTTACATTATTCATTTCAAACTCGTTTATATGTTCGTTTACAAACTCGTTTACATGATTGATTTCACACTCGTTTTACTTATGGATACAAGTACGTTAAGCTTTACGAATACGTTGGTTGCTTTTACTATGGATACAAGTGCTTTAAACTTTTACATATTGCCTAAGTTTTCCTATTGCCACGTAGTACACGCTATCATGAACCGTTAATTACTTTGTGTAAGCACGAATGCTGTGAATAGATCTATTGGGGTTGACACCCCAGGTTCTGGCTTAGTACATGTCCAGCGGGCGCATTGTCATTTGAGGTAGTACTTGGGTGTTTTGGCAAAACAACGGATTGAGACGAATCTAAAAGACTAGGATTTACACAACTTGTTAAGGCTTCGGTGTCATGAGCTTAGGGCAATATAGTAAACATTTTTGTGTAATATTGTATATGTTACAATAGTCACACACCCTCGGAAACGTTGTGGTTCACACTATTTTTATTGAACGATATTGATTACTAAACACTTTTCATGCTACTGTTAGTGAAACAGTAGTCACTTAACTCTTTTGGTCCTCGTAAATATTTTACTTAAACATATGAACTCATCAACATTTTAGCATGTTTTTCTCAGGTCCTTAATTGCATGGCTAGCATTTGGAGTTGCATTCCGAGAGTCTTTTCCTGAATTACTTTGATCATTTGTCTATCTTTCGAACAATTTACTACTTTATGTTGAATCTATCAAATACACTTGATTGAAAACTCAATTTATTTTAATGTAACAAATGATCAACTTTTTAAAACGTCCATTTAGAGGTCATTCTCTTGTACTTTGTGCTTGTGTACTTATGACGTCACCCCCTGGTTACCTATTTCGGCTGCGACCCGTTTTAGGGGTGTGACAGAAACAATATGGGGCAGACACTAACACAATGAATCTGATTCTTCTTTCAATACCCAATGATATATATAATTCTGTGGATGCATGCGACAATGCAAAAGATATGTGGGATAAGGTCAAAAGACTAATGCAGTGCACTAAGTTAAGTACACAAGAAAGACATTCGAGGTTTATGAATGAGTTTGATAAGTTCACTTTTGAAGCAAGAGAATCTCTTACATCTATGTATGAACGTTTCTCAAGACTCGTTAATGATATGGACCGAAACAAAATCAGACCCATGGCAGTAAATACAAAGTTTATTAACTCTCTACAGGCGGATGGAACAAATACGTCACAAATGTTCATTTGTCTAAGCATCTTGAAACAGATCATTATGATGTTTTGTTTGATCATCTTCAGCAATATGAAGGACTTTTAAATGCTTCAAGAGAAAAAAGAGCAACAAAGATACATGATCCTCTTGCTCTAGTTGCAAACACATATGCAAGTTCCTCATCTTCTTGATCTCCACCTGCATACTATGTTACACATCCTCCTTTGGTAATTGGTAATGATGATGATTATCAAGGAGCAGTAATTTGTGATGATCAAGAAGATAGTTTGACAACAACAATGATGCTCCTTTCTCGTGCAATCACACAACGTTATTCTACACTTGTGTTTGTTAAAAACTACTTAAAAAAGAAGCAGCTAAACGGAAGTATCCAAACACCCCAAACTGCTTATTTGCTTAATAGTTGAGACTAATTACAAAACTATGAAAGCACAAAATATAAGATGGTAGCAAGTTGTAGCTAGAACCAAACTTCTTAGGACACTTAGCTTTATGAATTATGAGGTTCATTGATTGTATCTAATTTTATGGTTATTAGGACGTCCTCAGACTAGTACGGAGGACACTTGATTAGATGTTGTATGAATGCTACAATTTACAACTGGTTATTTTGCAAATGTAGGATCTTTTGACTTATTGTACTTGTTTCTTTGTTGATACGGTCGACTTTTCGTTTAAAGATAAGTATCTTCTGAGAAAGGGAAAGGTAAAAGCGAAATTGTTTACAACAGGCAAGTGCCGACCATTATTAGGACGCTACTGGGAATAAGCATGTCAGGGCCGGATTTTGGCATGTGCGGGGTGATCGACCGCACAGGGCCTCCATACTCTTAGGGGCACCACGATCTTAGACATACTGGAAACGCCATGGAGAATGTTGGAGTATACCTCGACTGATCACCCAGATTCAGATTTGGCTCTATTGGTGTACAAGGAGAAGAGTAAACAACCAAAAGCTTCTCGAAAAGAGTAAGCCGAGAAGGCTCTTGCAAGTGCGAAGCACGTTGCAACGACGATCTAACTCAAGGAAAAAGCAGCGGCCTAGAGGTATGAAAAGGCTAAGAAAGTATCTAAGATGGCAGATACCAAATTGAAACTTGGCACTGAACGCTACAAAGAAGTTTGGCCCACTCGTGATGCTACTGTGCCTGCTACTAATCTGTTGGACGAGATGGAAGCTGTTCAAAATAGCCCTTAACGAGGGCATGCGGAACCCGAAGCTGATGCAGTAAGTGATTCTTTGGAGGGAGCTAATGCACCACTCAACAGTCTTTGACAAGTAAAGACGAAACCTGAAGTGCAGGTTGTCTTGTTGTTGCATTTCATGAAGAAGGCTCCTCCTCATTTGTTTCTGCCTTCGGTTCCTTTGGGGGTCAAAGCTCAAAGAAGCTTACGGTCACACGCCATTTAGAGACGAGGACGACGATGATGCCCCAAGGGCCCTGATGGGGGCCTTTCAATGCGTGGTGATGCTACTCTTAACTGGGATGTGTCTCCTTTCTGCGAGCCTTGATGGTTGTTGTATATTGAGTAGGATGATGATGTTTTGAAGTATTATATGTGTTTTTTTTGGGTAAAAGGGAATCATACCCCGGTAAAATATATTACACCAAAAAAACGTTGAAGTACAAATGATGTAGGTGATGTCCTAGAGCCCGTTACATGAGCAAAAATACGCACACAAAACATTGTGCATCAACTAACATAAGAGTGATATGCCACTCTTATGACCTAAATAAGTAGGAACACTATAACACAACCATAATTAACATTAATCAACTAAGTAATTGAAACTTGGCACTGAACGCTACAAAGAAGTTTGGCCCACTCGTGATGCTACTGTGCCTGCTACTAATCTGTTGGACGAGATGGAAGCTGTTCAAAATAGCCCTTAACGAGGGCATGCGGAACCCGAAGCTGATGCAGTAAGTGATTCTTTGGAGGGAGCTAATGCACCACTCAACAGTCTTTGACAAGTAAAGACGAAACCTGAAGTGCAGGTTGTCTTGTTGTTGCATTTCATGAAGAAGGCTCCTCCTCATTTGTTTCTGCCTTCGGTTCCTTTGGGGGTCAAAGCTCAAAGAAGCTTACGGTCACACGCCATTTAGAGACGAGGACGACGATGATGCCCCAAGGGCCCTGATGGGGGCCTTTCAATGCGTGGTGATGCTACTCTTAACTGGGATGTGTCTCCTTTCTGCGAGCCTTGATGGTTGTTGTATATTGAGTAGGATGATGATGTTTTGAAGTATTATATGTGTTGATTGATTAGCGAGAGCACTGAGGATGTTTTGATTGATTATGTACTGAGTTGAGGATGTTTAGGTAGATTGTGTACTAATGTCTAGATGATGGTGTATTCTTTTGTACAGTAATATATGTGTTGGTAGTTGTTGGGACATAGCTTGTTAGTGAGAGTAGGGTGTATTTTGATACGTGACTTTGACCTAAATAGAATCCAGATACTTTGTTGGTTTATGTAGATTGTTGTTTTCTTTTTTCTCTCCTTTTTTGATGATTATCTAAACAACAAAGAATGTAAACTCATATATTGGTTTATCTTATTATAGTGATGTTAAAGTTTGATCATATTCAACTTGCTTATGTTAAAGTTAGCAAACTTAAGTTGAAACATATGAAATTTTATGATGACGTTTAGTATCTGTCTACATACGACTATGTGACACACTTAAAATTTCATATGTTTCAACTTAAGTTTGCTAGCTTTAACATAAGTCAAGGCATAAGTTTGTATGTTCGTCTTCATTATAATAAGGATTAAAACACTAATTGACGTTCCTTTCTTTAAAAACAGGCCCCACCAAGGGCATAGGGGCATCATCGTAGTTCCTCGTCTCTTATATGGATTGTGGACCGTAAAGCTACTCGTAATTTTGAGCTACAAGGCACAAAACGCATAAACAGTATGAGCCTTCTTCATGAAATGTAGCAACAATAGAACCTTCACTTCAGGTTCTGCCTCCGCCTACATTAGTCGGAGACTGTTGAGTGGTGCATTAATTCCCTCTAGAGAATCACTTATTGCATCAGCTTCAAGTTCCGCGTGCCCTCGTTGAAGGCTACTCCGAACAACTTCCATCTCGTCAAACAGATCAGTAGCAGCAGGCATAGTGGCAGACGCAATAGCATCACGAGTGGGCTGAACTTCTTTGTAGCGTTCAGTGTGGCAAGTTATCTGCCATCTCAGAGTCTTTCTTAGCCTTTTCATACCTCTCGGCCGCTGCTTTTGCCTTGAGCTGGGTAGTGGCTGCAGCGTGCTTCGAACATGCAAGAGCCTTTTCGGCTTTGTCTTTCTCTATCCGAACAAATTTCAGTAGTTTAGTCTTCTCCTTGTATACCAAACAGATTCAAATCTGAATTTGGGTGATCAGTCAAGGTATACTCCACCATTCGTATAATCCACCATTCTCCACGGCGTTGGTGTCTTGCAATATTTTTCGGAGCCGTTGAAGAAATGAAAAGAGGAACGTCAACCTGGTAGCATATGTAGAAGTGTCAAGGACAACATGCTTATTCCTAGTAATGTCCCAAGAACCAGACGAAAAAACTGGGTGGCAGTTGCCTGTTGAAAACAATTTCAATTTTACCTTTCCTTTCTCGAAGATACTTATCTTCAAACAAAAAGTCGGCAATTTTTTTAATTATTTTTTAGGTTGTAAAAATTTGCCGTTCTAAAAAAACCCTAAATTTTTTAAAAATAATTCTTAATTGAATAAAGAATTAAGAGCCGCAGTTATTCAAGAATTAATAAAACCCTAATTTTTCTCGAAATTAAGATTTGAAAGAAGCCACAGTTATTCAAGAATTAATAAAACCCTAATTTTTCAATAAAGATTAAAGCCGAAATTAAGATTTGAAAGACTAATTCGAAAGTATGGGTTATAAAAACAAGACTAATTCGAAAGTAAGAAGAAGAAGAACAAATACCTTATTTTGAGGCAGAGGGGTCTCGGATGGGTGTGCAAGAGGTGCAGTCGCACTGAAATCATATATGATTTTATGAAATCATATATGATCCGTTATACGAATCATATATGATTCGTTATACGAATCATATATGATTTTCGCAATTCGTGACTGAAAAAAAAAATCGAAAAAAAGTTCCTCGAAAGTATATCGTGTCACCCGTCTACTGAAAGATAAAAAAATACTCGTCGCGATGGTGTATTTTTTGTCGTGTGACGATTTACCGTTTGTAAGATATTTTATTTTTAAAAAGAGGTGAAAAATGAGTTTTTTTATTTTTGATGAAAAAATGAGTGGCCAGAATTGGTTCATTGGGTCTATGACAAATGTTGGGTCTACATTGATCTTAACTCTTATCTACATAAATCCAAAAAGAGACTATATTACGTATTTCATCTTTATTCTTACTGTTTTTTACATTCTGACCCTCTACTTTTAAACCCAATAATATTAAACAACAAAGGTGGAGAAGTTTGGGACAAATTTACCTTCACCAATCACCATTTGTATATAAGGTGACCCTCATTTGCACATTCTCCATGCTGCAGTTTACGACAGCTACTCACATGCTTACCTTTCCCTTAGGGGATTCAACTCCTGGTGGGAAACAAGACCATCATGTTACAAGGTTGTTATTAACAATGAACCTAATCAAACGTATATAATAATTTATTAAAAAGCTAAACTAAAAAAAATAAAAATAAGCATGACATCATGAATTGTACATAATCTCAAATTCAGGTTGCATTTAAAAATGACATAGCTTCTAAAAATATGTGTCAATTACTATTGCGATTCAGCCCAATAGCCCATAATATGTGTCATGTAATAGCTCATAATGTACAACCCAGCCCAATCCACATGTAGTGGCATCCTTAAAACATAGAATTGTTATTGCAACACTGTGGGCCCGTTTGGTTGGACCCTATTAAGCATGTGGAATACTTTGAAAACTAAATTCTATTGTTTGGTACCATTTGGATTTTAAAAAATGTGGACCATAGTGTCAAAATGTCATTCCAGTCAAGTAGATCATCTTTTGTCGAATCCAACCATAATATGAGCCCCACACAAAATTATCTTCTCACAACATACTTAATTAAACTAATAAAAAAATATATATTCATTTAATATTTTATCAACATAATTTTTAAAATATTTTTTAATTATATATTATTATTTTCTCTCTTTTACATCAATTCCAAATCCAAATCCTAAACCGAATCCAAATCTAAATCCAAATTCAAATCCTAAACCCACTTAAAAACGGGCCCTGATTAACCACGGAAATGAGAGCCCGTTTGATATGGGGTAGTATCTTTTGGATTTGGGTTATAATATAAAAACCCACGTTTGGTTGTAAAGAAAAGTGTCAAAATTAGGTGCGATGGATAATGGCCCCATAATTTTAGAAAGATATATTGCTTGGCCGGTTTTTATGTTTAGTGGGCCCATTAACATTTTCTCTCCATCTCCTTTATAATTTTATATTCTTATATTATAAAAATAATTTAAATAATAATTTATCTATTACATAATATATTTTATCTCTCCAATGTTAAATCCAAATCTAAATACAAATCTAAATTCAAATTCTAATCCTAAACCCATTTACAAACCAAGCGGCCCTGAATACTTGCAAAAATCAAATAATCCCAACTCTTGCAGCACATCATATAACATACTCTTTTTTTCGCCAAATAAAATTAGTTTAATATATAACCACAGGTTACCTGTTTTCCTTTTACGAAGTTTATAGACAGACTAAGTGGAATTTAGTACATGGCAAACTAACAATTACACATTATAGTCTAATAAGAACTAAGCATGCACATGATAAACACACAAACACTTAAGTGTGATATAAACAGTTACACGAGAAATTTCTCAACCATCTCTCCAAGTTTTACTTCAATTCATAACCTATTAAAATCAATCACTTAGAACACCACTGATCCAAATACTTTCGGACATCGAAAAGAAATTGTTACACCTTAAACATATACATGGACATAGCATGAACTTTAGGTTTCGAGAAACAAATGATTCAAAAGCATCAGGGGATTTTAGCCGATGCCGCCTAGATACATAACACATAGACACAACTAATAGTATTATGAAAGTTTGTCGGGAAATCACAAATTCATGTATAAGGAAGAGAAGAAAACAATGAAGTAACTAGATTTTGGAGGTTTAAAAGACATGGTATCATTTTTAGTGGAATTATAAAATAAATATATTTAACAAAGCTTTAGATATACCAACCCTAATACTAGCTTTAGGAGGTTTAAAAGACATTTCATTTTTAGTCGAGATTGAAATGCATCCGGGACATAAGCAAATTTCAAATTTCAAATGTGTACTTTTGTGAAACTTATTGTTGGAAAAATGGTATAGCAAATATGAGTTTTTGCTAAATTTGGACAACATTTAATATATGTAGATATTATATATTGTAGTAGATGTTTAGGGCTTTGCGTTCTCCTCGAAGAGAGCTTCGCAACGAGCTAAACTATGTCCAAAGTGGAGTTAAGATGAATGAGATATCGTGTCTCAAAGTGAGGCACGTGGAACACAAAATCTGGGAAACAAGAACTATCCCACATCGCCCAAAGTGTGAAGTGGGAATGGGTTTATAAGGAACCTTTTGTAGTGAACTCATGCGAGCCCGCGCGACCTGCGGACACGAATGCAGCTCCGAAAGCCCGTCTACGCGCTTATCTTTTTGCTACCAGTTTGTTGTAAGGTTCCAGAATATTCTTGAAATTTAAATGTTGAATATATCAACAATTTAAAACGTGTATATAGTTAGACCCGGCTGAATTTCAGCAACTATCTTTGGCTTGCTGACCAAGATAGGGTTTGCCTATATCAGAACCATTCTCATTCATTTTTTGTTACACAGAAAACGAACTCCAAATATACCATACGCAGAAGCAGTTTTTGAGCAGCCTTTCCAGCAGTTATCATCGATCATAAACCTCGATCCTTTTTGTAATCTTTCAGGTCAGATTGTCTAGTCCGGCTGTACAACAGCTTTGGATGTTGTACTCTGGAAACAGACGGCGAATCTGTTTTAAGGGAATCGTGTTAAACATGAGCCTCGTTCTTTTACTGCTTTAATTATCTGTTCATTCTTTCGGTTAATTACTTGTTAATGATATTCGATTTACACTAATAAAAGTATGCAGGTTTCCCAACACTTATTACTGAAAAAATAGTTTTTGGACAATTATTGAAAAGAAATGTAGCATTGCCAAATTTGATTTTTTGTAAAGGAAAATTGTGGAGTATAAGGTTATCTCGGTATATCTTTGAAGAAGTAGGACATTTCGTAATGGGTCGCACGCCAAAAGACAGATCTATAATTTTCTCTAGAAAAAGCTACTGATTAGTTATGATCAATACCATGAACAATAAGAATGACCATGCGTTCTTCCTCGTCATCAAATTATGTCTGCACATATGTACCTCATGCAGCTCCAGATCTCATAAGTTGGCAATCTTCCCATTGAGCATTAGTTGAGATAGCTTTTTGCTTTGAGCAAGTGTCATTGGTCTTCCATCTTTACAACTTATTACTCAAAAAGATACTAAACTAGACCTTGCATTGGCAATTTCTAAACTAAACTCATTCACTTGTACTACCCATTTTATATGTTTACTCTATACAAACTAAGTATGAGATTGTGAACTGAAGGGTCAATCAGTAACATGATAAATTAGAGCTCAAAAAGTTTTTCTTGAAAAGTAAAACAATATATTGTAAGAACTATTGTTTAATTATATAGATCAGCTGCGTGTCATACTAAGATTAGACGTACCGGTCTTTTTGCCACCTCTGCTTCTTTCTTCTTAACAGAAGCCTCGTCACCAAGATAAAAGGTATCAGCATCAGAAGAAGTGTTTCCATCTTCTGTGTCTTACCTATGAAAATAGCCAGGTTAATGTTAAGCATTGATAGGAGCCCGTACAATTAATTCGGTGCTTTTTAAGTGAGGTATATAACAAAAAGATCTTACTTTTTATGAAAACAGATACAAATTATCCAAGTAACTGCATAA
>BQNB010056497.1:0-38647 GCA_026074375.1 Tanacetum coccineum | reverse complement strand
AATGTTACTTAGTTTTCTTCAGCATATCCGCTATGAGAGAATACTGATTCGGTTCGTTCAAACCAGCGAATAAGGCCTATTGCTCCTTTCGTACCAATAAAATAGAAAGGTTGATAGCTAATAAACTCTTTATAGTTTCTCGTTTTTACTACAGGAGTTCCAGTAGGATTGGTGTTCCTGTTGGGATTGCTAGCACTTGCCATTGTTGCAGCTTGAGCTTTTAGAGCCGCAGTGACACTGTCAGCAACTAGCTTTCTAATGGCAGCCTGAGTCATAGCCGGAGCTTCCGATGTTGATCTCCTTTTTGGAGGCATTCTATAAACAAAAGACAACACGAAATAAGAATGATATCACATGTCTAGAATGTTTAAAGAGTAGTGCTTATTTTAAAATGCTTAGAGTTTAAGAATAAGCATTGTTATGAGGATGATGAAAATGAAATTGATGCATATGATGAATGAATGATGAATGATGATGATGAGATTAATAAAGCAGTATTAAGAAACAACAAGGTAGATAACGGGATTATCTTTGTATTAAGAACAACTTGCCTTAGTACTATACATAGTCAAGATTTGACAAGTGTTTTTATTTATACCACACATCCCGTGGCTAGGTTAAAAGCTAAAACTAGAATTTCAACTAGAAGTTGGATGATCATTCCATACGGTTCTTGAGTTCGATGATGGAGTCTTGGAGATTTCCTATGCCCGCTTGGTGACGAGCATTTATGTCAAGATGATATCTCCCAATTCAGTGATCCTGAAGCGGGCTAGAGAAATCTTATGGTTGCTACACATTTGTTTTCTCTAGAGTTTGGTAATTTGGGCACGAGCTTGTTGGAGTTCGGCTTACAAAATATCAAAATCTTGTAGGATGATTACTCGTCCTTTTCTGAGACCTTCGACTTTATCTTCTATATGCTCAGTACGACTGAGAGAGAGTTCTTCTAAATGATTTAGAATTTCCTCGGTTTATTCCTCATGACGCTCTATACTTGTCTTTCGAGAGCTTTCACCTATCTCAAAGGCTTGAGGTAGGGAAGAAGAAGATGATCGGCCTTATTTCTTTGGTGATAGAATTCCTTCCGGAAGAAAGAATTCTTAAGGTTTAGGTATTGAAGATGGAGGTATAATAGTTGGAGGCAGGATAGGTGATTTTTTAGTATAAAAAGCTTGCAAACCTTTCATGTAAGTATCATCATGAAATAACTAAAGAGTTGGTGAAGTTAAAGGGACTATTCCAAATGAGTTGGAAGCACTAGATTAAGTTTTTCCCGGAGAAGTCAGAATATAATCGGGAGAAGCCGGAAGATAGTTTGGGAAGTTAGAGGAAAAGGCATCCTTCATATTGGAAGTAGGATGGTCGAGAGAAGACATCGTTCTGTTTAATAACCCAGCGGTAAATAACATAAGTTATTTATTTAGTAATATAATAGTTATGTATCTTTACATACCATTCCAGAAGATATAGTGGCACAAAGGACTTTCTTGGATGAAAAAAGAAAAGTAGTTATAGTTAAGGTTTTAACCTTGTTCTTTATAACGTTGGCTCTTGATACCAAATCTGTAACACCCCTATTTTTACATATAGCAGCGGAAGCTAATCTAGGGTATTACTTCAAGGTACAAAAAAGTCACAATCATCGAAAATGAATCAAAAAGAGTCGTTTTTGAAAATAAGTTATCATTCATTATTTCATCAGAGTTTTACAAAAGAGAGATCCCAAAATCTAAAAGATAACATTTGAATGATAACAGTTTTTCCATTTTCATGTCCTTGCCACTCCGTGCCATTAGTTACCTGAGATAAAACATGCTAAAAAGTCAACACAAAGGTTTAAGTAAAATAATTTGAATGCAAGTGCGATATTGGGTTACGTTGATATACACCCGTTATTGTAAAACAACTATTATTGCCATTAGCTCATGAATCCGAAGCCTTGGGATATGTTTGATATGTTATAGCCCCAACGGGTGCCTTTGCCAAATCACTCGCAGTTATATTCTAATGGTGTGCAATTGGTTACCGGTATGACTAGGTACACCAACGGGAAGTCCAACCCAAATAGATCTATTCACAACATTCGCGCTTGCTCCACAAAGTAATTAACGGTTCACGATATTGGGGACTTAAAGGCAAAGCAGTTACTTAGGCAATAATAAATCAGGATAGCATACAGAAATAATTGCTTTAATGGTTTAAGCATGTATCCCCCTCGCGGGTTTATAAAACATTTGGAATATTGAAATGCAAGGCTATGAACTCACCTTAACAGTTATAGGGAAATTCGATTGATAACAAAGGTATATGGAATGAAAGTAACGGCTTCATCACACGTAACCTGGGGTAATATATCAAGTCTTAGTTTGATTGAATATGTTTTACATTATAATGAATATCATCTTAGATTGAATTGTTATGGAGTATTGTATCACCGTTTGGGCCATCATAATTTAGAGGTCATTCAGTAACGTTTGAGGAGCTAGGGCACTTTAAATCATAAACCCAACAACTCAGTCAGAACGTAATACCAAGATGAAACCTCTTAATGTGAAGCTCCCTAGTATTGTGATACGGTATAATCGGTTTTAAGCGTTTTGCTCAATAACTGGAAATGTTAAGCACGTCAAGCATTAATTAAAGTTATGTCTTGTAATGTTTTGAATATATTTTTATACTTTTTCAAAATGTTACATTTTAGACCCTTGAGAATGAAAAATGGCAAAATATACCCTTGGAGTTTGCACTTTTACGAGTTTGGTCCTTTAAGTTTAAAAGATATACAAAGTAAACCTTGCACTTTGGAAAGTAACATAATAGACCCCTGTAGTTATAAATTTGATAAAATGACATTTTTAGTCCTTTTAGTTATAAGTTTATGAAAGTTACGATATATACCCCTTTCATGGATAATATTTACAAAACATATCCAAATTGCCATGCAAGCTTATTTTTAACATTCCAAAAGTCATTTACAGGTTATAACTTATTAATATAAGCTAAAATATAAAGATTTAACATAACGAAAGTTTAAAATAACGATTCATTAAGCTAGGAAGCAAAACGAGTCAAATTAGGGTTTCAAAATAAAAACGCGCGGGTTTTAAGATCAAATTCTTTCAAGACTTATTAAAGTACTTATTTTAACATTAGATAAGCTTATTATGATAGATTATAATAATAGTTTACAAGCTTAGCTTATAGATTAAGCAAAAACATAAAATTAAGGTTTCGGGTGTACGGTTTTGGATCAAAAAGGTAAAACACATATGTTTTTGAGTTCAAAGCTTTATATAATGATTTAAGTGTGATCATATGAACATTATAAAGGTATGAATACAGATATAAGCTTATGGAACCTGGTTTTGAGCTTATAGCTTAGAAATGGGTAGAAATTGAGACTTTTAGCTTCGTACGCCTAGAATAACGACTCCCGGGCTTCTTTTCTTGGTTTCTTTTGCTTCAATTCTGTTCTTGAGCCTTATTAGGAACTCTTAGGATATTCTTAGAGAAAAGGATTGCTGCTATTAAGGGTTATAGAGGAGGAAGTGCGGGATGAGTTTAAATGAAGAGTTTATGGCTCTATTTATACTCGAAATGAGCTTGGAGGCCAAGGGAGGCTTTTTGATTAGATGAGGACATGTATGAAGTCTAGAGGGTGATGAGGAGAGGCTATATAATGAGTTGCATAAGCTAGAAACTAGCTTTGGTATGTTGGCTTTTTCTTTTGATGTCGCGGCTAAAAAGAGAGACAAAGAGGTGACGTGGTTGCTTTCTTAGCCAAAAAATAAACTAGATATTTAAGAGAGGTGTGTGTAAACAGCTTGCAATTCAAGTAGGTGCATCATCAAGGTGCTTGAATGCAAGAAAAACTTTCTAATGGGTCAAATTACAAAACAAAACACTCTCACACTACTCTTGGCGAACAAAACAAAACACTCTCACACTACTCTTGGCGCAGTTAGGTATTCGACATGTGGATTTTTACGGTGTTGTTTGCCATGAGTAGAACTGCGACCTCGAGTTACTTACGAGGTCGCAGTTCTACTCATGGCGAACAACACCGTAAAATCCCCATGTCGAATACGCAACTGCAAGTCGACTCGTAAGCAGTTTGCACATTGAACATCTCCGTTCTCTAGTATGTTAACCATGTCTACTTGAAGAGTAGTGCAAGAGTGGTGTGTTGGTTGATGATGATGATGTACTGATGGTGATAGTGGTGAAGAAGCGGAAGAAGAAGAATAAGATGATGAGAACGATGATGACGGCACGCCATCTTCTGGTGGTGATGACGATGATCACGGAAGCAGCGGGGTTACTTCATTATCTTTGGGTTAAGTCATATGTTTATTTTTAATTTGCATTTTATCCTTAACTAGATTGTGAAAAGTCTCTGGTTAAGTGCTTATTTTAATCCGAAACCGTATTGTGAAAACTCGTTTGATGTGTCATTGCTAATTTGATGTTTCGTTTTAGTTTCATAACCACTAGTAACCAACGAGTGTGAATGTACCCGCGCGTTGCGGCGGGACTAGTTTATTGCCGACGAATGTATTTTCTTACTGCAAATCCGTAATGCAAACGTATATGTAACTTTGGGGTTAAACCTTTCAATGTGTTAAAGAAAATAAATTCAAACCAACAGGACACCAACATTCTCAAAAACTATGTTTGAAAGTTGTTCACAACGATGTTTCAATTACTTATCTTTACTTGCATGAAAACAAAGTATATTTCTATGCACAAAGTTAATCAATGGTAGATCACTTCTGTTGGCAAATCACTTCAAGCAAATTTCTTTTACCAACATAAATGTACATAGAGGTTGTAAAACAAAATAATTAGATTATGTACGGATTACCAAACAATTCGGTTCAAAATTAAAAATAAGACATTTTCATTTTAGGAGATACACAATTGCTGTGCAGGTGGAAGGCATGAAGTTACACACAAACCGACTATGATTGGATCGCTTCAACTAACCTTATATCACACAAAACGAACTACATTATATCATGCATTTCCTATAAATAATTAGTAAATTATTATTAGAAGATTATATGCAACATAGAAGATTATATGCAAGTGCCCATGCTGCAAAGACCAAACACCCTTTGCTGCAACACTCAGTGACCAAACACCCCTTAAACCGAGACATTACAAATGGTAAATATATAATGGTCTTTTTCTAATACTGCACAAAATCATTGTTGGAGTTTCAAACACTTCTTGGTTAAAGGTATAATAAAAGTGAAGAAGAATTAAACATAAAAACATGACCCTTCGGGTCATGTCTACCATGGATCGAAATAATTTTTTTACCAAACAGTCAAAACCATTTATTACACATTTACACCATAAAATCGTAATGGTCACTCCATAGTTTAGGCTGTGTTTGGCAACAAGCATTTTGGAGCGTTTGTGAGGGACAAACGGCAAGCGGTAAGCATTTTAGATAAAAAGCTTGTTTGGCAACACCTCAACAAGCGTTTGAATATTGTTTAACCGCTATAATCTCAAATGCTTCTTGAAGAAGCATTTCAAAAAATTCTCCAGGCAGTTTGTTATAAAATTACATTTACGCCCTCAAATATAAAATTTATAATTTCTTTAATCAAGTTATATGCCTTTTTTGTAATTTTACACTTTTTAATTACAGCTTATAGCTATGTTACCAAACACCTTTTTTAACCAAACTGCTATTGCTTACTGCTCCTGCTAACTACTCCTGCTTACTGCTCCAACTGTTTACTGCTTATTACTACTGCTACGTGTCGCCAAACATAGCCTTAATCTATCGTTGAACACCACTTTTATTAGTCTAAGTTATCAAAAACTTACAACCAAACAATTAAAACCATTTACTACACCATTATCTAAAATGTAACCCTTTAACATGATCAGACTTTGTATTACACTTTTTAGGAATCCATAATAGTTTCTTCTATATAATTACTATTGTACTCATCGGCGTGCGTGGTATTTGTGCTACCCCATTCTGACTTGCCATAGCTCTCGGCTACAGCTTATAAGCTTGTATTCTTTTGTCGCCAGATAGTGAAAGGCTAAAGAAGCAACATCTGCAATAACCACATTTTACTTTTGCGCGGAAAGATTCAAAATGAGTAACAGAATGCATTCGCATAGTTAGTGGCGCTAACCCACGCTGTACTCTTAAAGTCATCATCCTCACCAACATCCTCAACAACTTTGTCCATATATTGTTGTGTAGACATTAAAGCCCCATCCGGATCTAGAATAAAAACCTTTTCTTTAAGCAGCCTTGCTTGCTGAACAAAACCTGCAGGACCGGGTATTATCCTAATTGGATTTAGGGTTGAGAGAGATGGTTCCACACGTGTGCTACTAGAGAGCTGAACAATACCCACAGGACCGGGTATTATCGTAACTGGATTTGGGGTGTAAGGAGATGGTTCAACATGTGTGCTACTAGAGGAACGCACAACAGGTGTTAAATGGAGATCGGAATCATCTATATCTAGACTGAATTCCCATGGTTCATTTTCGTTATTAAAGTTGGAAGCCATTTGAGAGAGTTGGATAAGAAGTTGTGTGATATAATGAGGAGATGGTGAGGGTATTTCTATGCTCAAAGTTAATCAATGGTAGATCACTTCTGTTGGCAAATCACTTCAAGCAAATTTCTTTTACCAACATAAATGTACATAGAGGTTGTAAAACAAAATAATGAGTTCTTCTAATGTCTAATGAGGTCCTTGCTAATATTATTTTCGCTTACCAAACAATGGTCAAAATAAAATAGACATTTAGGAGACACAATGCGTGCAGTAAGTCATGAAGCTTCAAACCTACTGAAGGATCTTCAACAACCTATCACACAAAAGAAATTATCATGCATTCCATAAAAATAGTAATTATATAGAAGATTATATGCAAGTGCCCATGCTGGAAAGACCAAACACCCTTTGCTACAACACTCAGTGACCAAACACCCCTTAAACAGAGACATTACAAATGGTAAATATATAATGGTCTTTTTCTAATACTGCACAAAATCATTGTTGGAGTTTCAAACACTTCTTGGTTAAAGGTATAATAAAAGTGAAGAAGAATTAAAAATAAAAAAATGACCCTTCGGGTCATGTCTACCATGGATCGAAATAAATTATTTACCACACAGTCTAAACCATTTATTACACATTTACACCATAAAATCGTAATGGTCACTCCATAGTTTAATCTATCGTTGAACACCACTTTTATTAGTCTAAGTTATCAAAAACTTACAACCAAACAATTAAAACCATTTACTACACCATTATCTAAAATGTAACCCTTTAACATGATCAGACTTTTGTATTACACTTTTTAGGAATCCATAATAGTTTCTTCTATATAATTACTATTGTACTCACCGGCGTGCGTGGTATTTATGCTACCCCATTCTGACTTGCCATAGCTCTCGGCTGCAGCTTATAAGCTTGTATTCTTTTGTCGCCAGATAGTGAGAGGCTAAAGAAGCTACATCTGTAATAACCACATTTTACTTTTGTGCGGAAAGATTCAAAATGAGTAACAGACATAAGCTCATGAATAACGATTGACCTAACCTGACTATCTACACGGCTAAACATTTCTCGACCACCAGAATTTTGGGAAAGCAAGGTAGACGAAGTTATCCACAAACTCCAGCTTCAACATGCATGACGAAATGCATCTTAGCAAAACCGTACTCCCCAAATTTATACCATCCACATCCCCATAAATTGTGAATTAAATTTGCGATCATTGGAGGGTCTCATTGTGTATTTTGCAACACCTATAGATCATAACCCACGTTCAGCAAGTTTATAAATTATTGCGTGAGCTTGCTTCTTGAGGTCTTCTTTAGAGCATGGGCTGTGGTTATGAGCCGTGGCTCAAGCCGTGGGGGAAAAGTGGTGTCACATCACCACTTTTTCCCATAACACCAAAACACCTTATAACACCAAAATCACCCTCCCTAGCTAACACTAAATTTTTTGGTGTTATGGGGACCTCACTTTTCCACTTTTTTTTATAAAATTTACATTTATAAAAAAACTTTATTAAACTTAAAATTTAAATTTCATTAATAAAAAAAATATTACATTAACTTTAAAAAAAACATAAAATTAAATAAAAAAACATAAACTTAAATAAAAATACATATACTTAAAAAAAACATAAACTTAAATAAAATACGACAACAATTTAGAAATTAAAATATGTGGCCCGGGCCTTTTCTTTCAAAGCCTCAATCTTCGCCGCGTCCTCCGGAGCCATCCCGGTAGTGTCGAAAGTAAGAATCTTCAAATCTTCGTATCTTTTTTGATTCTTTTTTCACTTCACGGTCAATCAAAATTTGTTCTTGCATCAAATCGGCAACCCGGTTTTTGGACGAACTTGAAGTTGCGGATGAGCTTGCCGAGGAACGTTGACTTTTGGTCTTTCGTGGAGCACCGGATGGACGCGGTATGGCGTCGTCCCCAAACATTTCGGGTTCATCTTCGGTCAATTGTCCTCGGGTTCTTCGTGTTTGTGTCGACTCGGGGTTTTGCCACTAGTATTTATCTTTCAAAAAAGCCACGCACTTCGATGTTGAAACTCGACATTATTTTGATCACGAAACAAAGTGAGCACTCGGGTATACAAATTGTCATCATTTTCGCCACTTAACGCGGTTGTTTGGTCGTAAATCGCGTTAAACTTGCCAACATCCTTATTCATCGGCATCCACTTCCCCGTCAACATATTTTTGTTTCGTTTCTTAAAACCGAGTTCTTCGGCACGCGTGTTATATACGCCGAGGATTTTGTACCAAAAAGTTTCCCGAGCTTGGTCACTCCCATTTTTTAGATCTTTGTATTTTCGATGAAACATTCCGCCAAAAGTTTTTCCTCCTATTGGGTCCAAAAGATTCGATCGGTTTTAGTTTCCCGAGGTTGTTTGCCTCGATCTTGTTTTTTGCAGAAGATTTTTTTCGGTTTTGTTTGTTTGTCGGGGTGACTTCGTCATTAACATCATCGGTGACAGATTGTGGTGGTTGGGACGAATTGTTGGTGATTTTGCGTCACCAATATGATTTAAGTGTAACGGATTGACTTAGTTGACCAATGTGTAATCGTGATAAATGTTTAATAAGTCGGGGTGGTGCGGAGTGCTTACTTGTATGACGTTATTATGCCCCGAATCATGGGGGTCCGGGGGCAGCGCCCCTGGTAGCAGGGTCCAAGGGGCAGCACCCCTGGTAGCAGGGTCCAAGGGGCAGAGCCCCTGGCAGGGTCCAAGGGGCAGAGCCCAGAATTATGAACTTGATTTTTGCCTCTTAATTTAACTGTTCGGTAGTTAAAATAACTCATATGGTAGTTACAACCGATGTTCAGTTTTGTTGGTCAGATATACATTATCAATCTCTGGTTCATTTTCATAACAAGAATAAAAACATATTCTCGATTCTTAATCTGAGTTTTATCCGATTTGAGATTTTGATAGAACCATCGAAATACTTCAATCTGAAAGTGTTTGCACGACTCTCAGATTTCTGTGATCATAAATTTACAACACGAATGGAGTGGGAATTGGGTCGGTTGGGGTTGTGGGAATTATTGAGTTTGAGATAAAAAAAAATTGAAATTGCTCGGGAGTACAATTAAGAAATGGGTTGGCGAATGGGTATTGGATTTGAATGTTGGGGCGTGTTGGTGGTATTTGAGAGTTGGAGGAATTGGCGGATGATGGAGTAGGAGGATTTGACGAAGACGACGAATTTTGGATGTTGTTGAAGTACTCGTGAATCCAATTGTTGGGATCCATTCGAGGTGATTAAAAAAATGAGAGAAGTGTATAAAAGATTGGAAGTATTATATAAAAGATTGGAAGTGATATATAAAAAATAGGGTTTGTAGGTATTTTTTTACAAAAAACAAAAAAGGGCTATATTTTTTAATTAATCCCACTGCCAACGGCTACTTTAAAAAAAAAATTTAAAATATAAATACGTGAAAACGTGAAACACGGTACCGGGTTTCGCGTTTTCACGTCGCGTTTTCCCGGACCATTCAAAATGACATTTTCTACCCCCCAACTTATTTTATACAGAATATATTAAATATAATAACATGTCTAAAACAGACCCCATAGTTTGCACAAACCCGGTCACCAAGAGACTACAACTGAAATTTTATTTTGCCTTCTAGATGTATTACAAGTGTCAATTTATTGTTGTTATCTTACGTTTTTTAGTTTATGAGGGTTACCTACAAGATTTCTCCCTTGTTTAGCAATGTGTTATTGTTTTGATGGTGCTAGATTTCTCTCTGTTCAGCGGTGTCATTCTATTATAATAGTCTTATTTGTTGGCGGTGGGATGGTCATTTAGTTTGTATCCTTTATGTTTGTTTTTTTAATATATACTGCTTTTCTAAAAAAAAATGGCATGCACGTAATTAATTAATACTCAGAATCCGCGCGATATAAGTTATTTGTCATCTGCTTATGCGTTGTGCGGATAAACATGTCAACATAATCAAATATTTAACATCTTGTACCAAAAAAATATGCAGGGTTCGTTCCTGAAATACAACTTGAAAGTGCAGGTTTCGTCCTAAATTTTGCAAAATAGTTTGCTTTTGGGACGATATCTGCACTTTCAAAATATTTAGAACGAAACCTACAAAATGACCGAACCTCAGAGATGATTTATGCAATTATATCGGTAACATATTTATGTCCTACTTTGAATACTTGTACAGTGATGTGTGATAGTTAAAAACGTGTGCAAATCATTTTTGTTTAAATTAATTATTGTTGCTCGTAGGAATCAAACCCATGACTTTTGAGTTGTTGGATGTAAAGTTGTAAACTTTAGAGAAATGGACATTGCTCTTAGAGGGGAGGGAGTGGTCGTGCCATGGGTTCGTGCCAAGCTATGGCGCGAGATTGAGCCATGGCGCACCACTCCGTGGTTCGCGCCAAGGCCTCTCGCGCCGTGGCTAACAGCCCACGCGAAAGTTTTTTTTTTTTTTTTTTTTTTTAAGTATCCGTTGGGGGGAGCGGGTTTTTGAAAAAAATACCCTCAAAACCCTATTTTTACCCCTTTAAAATCCTATAAATACCCCATTTATATTTTATAACTTCACACACAATTTCTATATATATTCTACATCAATACTTCTCATTTTTCTTTGAAATATGGATCCAAATAATCTCAACGATTTCGACACAACCAACACATACGATCATTATGATGCTTTCTTTCAACCCGACTATGATCGCTATATGCGAGATTACGAGTCGTATCAACATTATATGAGTTTGTGTGAGCAAGAAGCCGGGGGTTCGAGTTCCGATCCTATTAGGAGGAGGAGATACATATATCGTGAACGAGAAGAGGCGGAAGAAAGGCTAATCGACGACTATTTTGGCGACGACGAGTACGAGCCTAAATATCCGGAAGAAACGTTTAGGCGAAGGTATCGTATGAGCTCTACACTTTTTAATAAAATAGTCAACGATATCTTAAGTTATGATGTTCAGCCTATTCCCGAGTACTTTACTTATTTTAGCTCACGGCTCGATGCGACCGATCGTAAGAGTATTGGTCCTATTTTAAAGTGCACATCCGCCATACGCCAACTGGCGTACGGCACTGCACCTGATGCATTTGATGAGTATTTGCAAATTGCTGAACGTACTTCACGAGAATGTTTAGATAACTTTACTAAATGCATTCACGTTTTATATAATCATAAGTTTTTAAGAAGACCAAGTGCAACTGATATTGAAAAAACATATAAATTGCACGAAGAAAAACATGGACTCCCAGGAATGCTCGGGAGTATTGATTGTATGCATTGGGATTGGAAAACATGCCTAAGTTCATTACTTAGGGCAGTTCAACAGAATAGATCATAAAATCCCAACTCTTATGTTAGAAGCTGTTGCGGATCAAAGATTGTGGATTTGACATGCATATTTTGGGGTTCCTGGGGCGAATAATGATTTAAATGTGTTATATGGTTCCCCATTATTTGATGATGAAATTGCTGATATAGCTCCAGAATGTCCGTTTATAGTAAACGGGCATACATACAGGAAAGGTTACTATTTAGCCGACGGTATTTATCCGGAATGGTCTACGTTTGTCAAAACGTTTTCTGTTACAAGGGATGCCAAGACCTTTAAGTTTAAAACAGTTCAAGAATCTGCAAGAAAAGATATTGAACGGGCATTCGGAGTCCTACAAGGTCGTTGGGGTATTATACGACAACCCGCGCGTGCAATGCAAATCAACAACCTCAAGAGAAGTCATGATTGTTGAATAATTTTACCCACTAACCTGATATTGGAAACGAGGATTTGAAGTTAACCTGACACATATGTTCGTGAGTCCAGAACCGAACATGGTTAGAAGCTGGGTCGAAAGATGTGAATTACATGTTAGGAAGGCAAAAGAACTTCGCGATAGGAAAACGCACATCGATCTTCGACAAGACCTTGTGGAGCATCTATGGAATAATCAGTAGTTTGTGTTTTTTTGTAATGTTTAAGTTTTATGATATTTAAGTTTTTATGTAATGTTTAAGTTTTTATGTAATGTTTAAGTTTTATGTAATGTTTTATTATTTTATTTAAGTTGTTTTTTAATTAAAAAAATAAAAAAAATAGTTTGGCACCAGAATTTTTGGTGCCAAACCAATGCCACTGAATTCTGGTGCCATAGCATTTCTGGTGTCAAACTTCATTTTGCTGACGTGGCACCACTTTTTGAGTTTGGCACGAGGAGTTTGGCACGACCGCTCCCCGTGTTCTTGGGCTAACCACGTCACTATTTCGGTGTTATCACCCGACCCTTCAACGCCATTTCCCAAGCCATTGTATTAGCGACGGTTGAAGAAAAAAAAAAGAAAAAAAAAATTAATTCAGTTTTTTTTTACAATTTGTGTTTAAGTTGTGTATGTTGGGTCTCAAAAAGGTGTTTTAGCTTGAGTGACGACAATGTATCAAAATAATCTTGGAACATATAAAGTAAAATTTGAAATTAGCGACAGTTTTTCTGTCACAAAACCATTGCTAATGAACGGTACAATTGCAAAGATGCACTGAATCGTTTTTTCTGGCGATTACTAACGTTAAAAGGGTGTCACTGTGTTAAGCATCGCGACTGTTCTGATAATATCAGTTAGCGACAGCTTTTTCTGTCGCTAAGTCGTCGCTAAAGCGTCACTAATTGCATCCTTTTGTGAACCAAAGTGACCATTTGAAGAGGCACGAGTTACCCTATAAATAGGGACATCATTCCAATTTTTTTCTCATAAAAAAACACAAAATACTCTCCAAATCCATCATAAAGCAAATTAGATTCGATAGATTTAAGTTTATCTTGAATTGATTGTTGTATCCTCAAAACAGTCGCACCAATTCGGGTGAAATTCTGTTTTAGGACACTGCTAATTGCAGGCCTCAATCACGTTATTGTAATCTTTTGATTACTGTGTTATACACTTCGTATTACGATTTGTAAATTTCCTAACAGTCTAAAACATAATTTTTGTAAAACCTAAAAATCTCAATAAGAGTAAAATGACCAAAATGCCCCTAATGAAAGAAAAATGCATAAAAGCTTAAATAAATTCATTTAAGTGTTAGAAATTATGAAAATACAAAATATGGCAATTATAAAATTTTGCAAGATTAAAATACATTATGTTATACAAGAAAAATAATTAATAATTATATATATATAATTATGCCGAAATAATATGTATTTATATATTTATACTTTACAAATTAATAACAAATAAATTAGGATAATTATGAAATAAATTAGGCAAGTTTTAAAATCTGATAATATCAAATTAAAGGCACAAATTCGGCAGAAAATCACCTATCTTAATTCCTTATTCATTTTTCATTTGTAAAATCACTAAAAACAAATGCACCGAACCCTAATAAAATCAATAGGCGGCCAATAGATTTTTCCCAGCACAGAAGGAATTTTTCTAGGTGATTTGAAGATCAAGGATTGTGGAAAAATAGTGGTGAAAGATTTTGGAGGTTGGTTTGATTTCTTCCCGGTATTGGTTTTGTTCGATTATCTCCACCGAATTTTATAAATCCATAGAATCATCAATAATTATCAAAGGTAATTTTATGACTTGTTTTTCATCATTATAATTCAGTATAAACACAAGAAAAATAGCCATGCATGTTATTTGTTCATTATGATATATATGTTCGAAACCCTAATTTTAGATTAATTGTGTAATCGGCAATAAAACAATTTGTAAAATTGATTTTATAATTTTATAAGGTGGAATATATCATGTATATCTCAGATCAATTGTTGGTTAATTTTTAGAGGACTCAAATAATTATTTGGATTATAAGGGTTTTGCGATTTGCGGAAATAAAGAGAAAAGAAGGGAAATAAATGAAAAAACGAATTAGGGTGGGGTTTTTATATTTTTCCAAGTCCAATACATGTTAATGATTGTATAAAAATTGTGTAATTTTGGGGAAAATGTTAATTAGGGTTTGTGTACTTATTTGTTTACCGATTTGAGTTTTAAAGTATTAAGGGGGTGTTTTTTAATTTCTGAATCTTTGGGGTGATTTAAGCAAGTTATAATATGTGTTATGACTAAAAAAATAATTTGGGGGGTAGAAAATGTCATGTGATTATTATTTAGTAACCTCTACTTTACTATATAAACTGCTTATTTTTGAATAGTCTATTTGTAGTGAAAAGTCTATTTTTGGAAAGTTATTATGGAAACACTTATTAAATCAGGAAAGTTTTCATTTAGGAAAGTTAATTAAGGAAAGTCTATTTTTGGAAACTTACTATAATTAGAAGCTGCTATTTTTGGAAAGTACCCAATATAACAAGAATACTAATCATGAAAACATACTAAACAGGGAATATGTTTCAATCCATGAAACGCACTAATCAAGGAATCATGCTTAAAAAATAGAAAGTTACTAAAATAGAAAGTTACTAAAATAAGAAAGTTACAAAAAATGGAAAGTAACCTTAATCATGAACAAGTAACTTATATATGTCCTTTAACATGTAGATCGCATTAAGCAGGAGTAGCTTCCATCTTCTTATCCATCTCTTTCCGTTACTGCTGGACATAAGGTACGGATATTCCGTCCTTTCAGTAAGGACATTCTTTCTTTTCATGATTCATCCCCAGAACTGCTATGCTTCCCCATTTTTATGTCTTTTGCCATGATCCTTTACATGTTTGATTTCAAGACTTATTCTATTGCCCGAGCTATATATACGCATGACCATGATTTACATGACTTACCACCTAGTCATGGAGGTACCATGACCGTGACACATGAGGCACCTGTGTCACGACTCTTTCGCGTTGAGAGTGATTTCACGCGGCGTCCCTTTTCATGTTACCAGATTATATTTCATGTTTGGCCATTATTATTCAGGGGCGTATGGGTGCATCCTAGTTTACATGTTTACACGTTCATGGTGATTGGTTGGTGTGTGCTCTACATCCCATCACATTGGAGCTGATCCCTCCACCCATATTATTATAAGAGGTCACCCCTCTATTACATGTTGAGGCAGCCCCTCTATTATATGCATGTATTCACGACATTATTATTATGACATGTATGATTATATGAGCTCGTGGGCATTCCTTATTATTTATGTTTATACTATCCATGATATCTCATGACATCTTTGACTTCACGTTACCATGTTTTACATGTTTATTTCCTATTCCTTCATGACGTATTCTCCAGGTTTCCTCATGACACTCATGATCTTTCCGCTGCTTTATACTTATTATCCAGGATTCATACTTATTACTTACATTGTTATTATATCCGTTCACTGAGCGTTATGCTCAGCCGTATTTCTTTCTCTTTCTTATACGGCAGGTATCTAGAGGGAGATTGGGCATGAGAGAGTGTGTGCTTAGGAAGTGACCTATTTAGCTTCCTTTCTTTATATCGCAGACATTTTGATGTGCTATACTATCTTGGACACATGTTTCGTCCTTTAGACTTCTTTTACGTTATTCATGTTGATCTCATAATTAGGAGCCGATGTTTGATTCCGGCTTTCCACCTTGTCCTATGTTATTACTTATGACTTTATGCCTTTATTATGCTTTGATATGACACCATGATTATGACGTTTCGGCCTACTCTCCAGAGCGGGTTTGGGTCGTTACAATTTGGGCTGGGGATAACGGCGCGAGACCCCAAAACGCGACACAGGGTATGGTTCATTTGGCGTTTTTGGCCACGGCTCAAGCCGTGGCGCAATGTACCCTGCCCTCTTACATCCACAGAGGGTGAAAGTCTAATTCGACATATAAAAAGATCAAGCTTAGTAACTCATTGATTTATGCAGCACTGAGTATATATCTGAAAAGTGAAAAAAATACTTGTTCCAGAGCACCTTTACTAAATCTATGTCAGTTGCCATGTTCATCGATGTAAGCGTGAGTGACCCAGAGGACAAGGGAACACAATTTTTGGACGAATCTTTATTCTTTTCTTGAGAAGCAGAGGGTGCAGTATCTGCTTTCGATTTCTTCTTCTTGTGTCTGGAGCAAAACAGCTAATTATGTAAGCAAAATAGTTGGAAAATATTAAGACTACAAGTAAAAGCTCATATGCATATCAGGCTGAAAACCAAATTTGGAACTATCATAGCTGGGACCGTCAACAGAAACGTACAGACGTTCATTCCGCTCACAAGGCTTCTTAATCTAGAAACCCTAACACAGGAGCTCGATTACTACATAGCTCATACATCAACAAACTTTAAAATTCGACTTTTTGATTATTGTGATACAAATTAGGACATTACTTGATTATTATAAATATATTATTCATGTTCTAGAATAAATGTTAGCATCCAGTTTAAATATCTATTTTAATTATTCCTAAAGGTGATTTGTGGAATAAGTTTTGAAGGTTATTGTCCTTGTAGATTACCAGCATTGCTATTTTTGGATAATCATCCATTATATCTAAATGTACCAAAAGAGTGGTTGTACGAACATTTGTGCAGTACAATCACAGTATTTGGCTAACACGGTATTAATTACAGCAATGCGATCACTTGGATCTCTCCAGAATTCACGCTTCTTGATCCATATACTAACGCGCCCCAAACATAATTCAGAGGCAGAAAATGCGTCAACCAAACAAAAATTGTGCGCAGTAGTTGTCAGCCTTCCTAGTATCTAATATTGAATAATAGAACATGAGATCCAAATATGATCAGTTGAAGGTGTAAGAATGATGTAGTCGATTAGAAAAAGTATCTTAGATGCATAAAATCAATAAATAAAAACACAAGAAAATAACACGTACATTTCATGAGAAGCTTTTTCACTTTCAACTTCAGCAATTCGCTCCTGCCAACTAAACCACATGCTTTTTCTCACCTTATCCCGTGCAGAGAAATTTTGTATAATAGCCCATTTTTGGGTTTTCAGATGTAAATTCTCTTCATCTCCATCCACATATAAGCCCATTAAATAAGCTAAAAAGAGTAATGTTACAGCTACATAAAAAAGAGTAATGTTTCAAAATTGGTTTCATATTCTTTTTGTTGATTGCAAATGCTAGCAGATCCTGAGGTTAGTGGTGGCTGCGTCTTATTGATGTACCGTGAAAATGCTAAGACATCCGATTGCTTCAATCTGTGCCTGTCATCGCTAAACTGATTCACTGAGCTACTCGGATGGCATCTTCTAAGTGAAAGATCCAACATTGGTGAAGGATGATCAACCTTATGCGTACCCTAGTTCAAAGAGTTTTATAACTTGCTTTCGGGTGACTATCAAATGAGCCAATCAAGTCAATCGCTTCCCTGGAAGTATTGTTCGCATCAACAATGACATTAACATTTTCCCTTCTGACATCTATAGACGTGTTCTTTTCTTGACCAATTGTGTCGGATTTTGTCAGGTTACCCCTGCTCCAATGGTGACGTCCTTAGGTTGTTCCATAGGTTGTCCTTCAGGTTTCCGCATTTGGTTTTGTACATGAACTCTGCACATCATGCACGAAAAAAGTCAGACCAAATCCCATAATCCGTTCTTCTACCGTTGATTAGTTGACTAAAAAATAAAATGACCTGAGCATCACTTCCTTTTTCAATACATTCTCAGTTTATTTTAATCGGTTTATTAGTTAAAAAAATAATGCTCGAGTAAAAAACAATTATTGCCTTTCCAAGCCCGCTGAAGTGTTTGGATACACATATAAGTTTAGGCTCTTCGGGTCATATAAGGGTTGTTTGCTAAGCCCCATTTCCACCATTTTACCATAAGCTAATCCAAACACTCAGCATTAGCTTATGACCTTATAAATAAGCATGTATAACTTCCAGCTTTTTGTATCTAACACCTTGAGCAGCGTAAAACAACGGACGATGCAGCACAGATTCCGAAGTAACTTTCAAAACCTTACTCTGGCGAAGAATACTTCTACCATATTGTAGGCAAACCATCCTTGGTATACGTGTTCAATCGAATTGGAAAATGTTTATATTCCTACAATATGAAACAACGACGCACATTTTAATACGTATCACAAGGATAAGCATACAATGTACATAAACTCAATGTAGTTCAAATATATGATTCACTGGGATTGCTTATTTTCACGAGATAAGTAACTTGGAGTGTTAGAAAATCCAAACTGCTTCTTCTACATAATGCATAAACTGTCACATGCTTTAAAATTATCTGCAACTGTAGTCGAGTAACTATAGTAAATAACAATATGTTGATAAGTTGATTATTTTTGACAAACCTGATCACCAATAATATTCTGAGCCGCATACGGATATGGGGGCAATCAATTGCTGGTGACGAGTTTCTGTACAAAGGAAATTCCTGATTGAAGGGCATCTGAGTTTGAAAATTACTTTTGTCGATGTTGTTACCCTAAAGAAGCATATGACTTGATATTTTAGAGAGTAAAAGCGTCGAGTATTAGGGCTGATGGCGTTTGCCTAAAAATTGACAAATCTGATCAATAGTGTATGGATCTAGATTCATATATTGGGGAAGATCACCTAGGGACAAGGCCAATTGCTTATTCATTCAGGATTGCTTGATTGTACATGATTCCAGACATCATAATGCTCACCCCTATGTAAGAAATTAAATATTTAGCATTTAGCCCAAAATCAGCAACATTTAACTATGAAGATGTGAGGTCTTTGGAGTTACCTGAAACCTAGAACAAGTATAGACTGCAAACATAATATCAGCCCTAGAAGCAGTCAAGTACATTAAAGAGCCAATTATGGATCTATAAAGATGTACATCCACATCAGCAGCTTTTTCATCCTTGACCAAAGGCTTCTGGGTCTCAATAGGAGTACTAGCAGTCTTGACACTCATAAAATCAAACTTCTTCAGGATCTCTGTAACATATTTATCCTGACTTATGAAAATTCCATCTTCTTTTTGCCTTGTAATCTAAGAAAGAAGGTGAGTTCACCCATAGAACTCATCTGGAATCTGCTCTTCATTAATGCCACAAACTTATCACACCAAGACTTCTTTGTAGAACTAAAAATAACATCATCCACATATACTTGTACCAACATGATATCCTTCTTGTCCTTCTTTATAAACAGAGTCTTGTCTATGGTTCCTCTTCTGTATCTACTTTTTACCAAGAAAGTAGATAAAGTAGCATACCAAGTTCTGGGAGCTTAGTGTAAACCATACAAAGCCTTTACAACCTTGTAGACCTTCTTTGAGAACTTAAGATCTATAAAGCCTGGAGGTTGAGACACATAAACCTCCTCATCAATTATGCCATACAAGAAGACACTCTTCACATCCATCTGATAAACTATGAATCCCATATAAGAAGCAAAGGCCAAAAAGATCCTAATAGCTTCAATCCTAGCCACAGGAGCAAAAACCTCGTCATAGTCTATCCTTTCCTCTTGTCTATATCCCTGGGCAACCAACCTTGCGTTATTTATAACTACAACACCTCATTTATCCTTCTTATTCATGTAAACCCATTTTGTCCCAATTGCCTTCTTCCCAAAAGGCAAATCAACCAGAATCCAGACTCTCTAAATCTTGAATTGCAGCAGCTCTTCCTGCATAGTATCAACCCAACTTTCATCTTCAAGAGCTTAAGATATCTTCTTGGGTTCAATCTGAGAAAGGAAGCAAGCAAACAAGCAGTGCTGGAAATCCTTGTGATTATTTCTTTTATGCTTTTAAATATAGCTTACAAAAGCATGTGCTCCTTAACTTTTGTTTACTTTGCTCCTTGTCTGAACTGCTAAGTATGGATCTCTAAGAATTTGAGTTATAGGACTAACATTCATAATAGTTTCCAAATTTGTGAAGTCAGCCACTGCACCTTCATCATCATAAGATGCACTTGTAAAGATCCCATCACTTGGAATGTCATAAATATCCTCAAGAGGAGGTGTTTAAGAATCATCTTCATCAGCATAGCTGGTTAGATCAGGGTAGGATGGCCCAGCAGCACTAACATTTCCTAAAGGACTAGCAGTATTAACTGGTGTGCTAGCAGGATTAACATAGTTAGTACTGCTAACTCTAGCAGCTCCTGATTGAAGAAGCAAAACTTCAGACCTTGAGCAAACTTATAACAACCCAAGAATTTTCATCAAATGCAAAACTTATTTTACTATGATCACAATTATACAGGGAAATTTTTTGCTTTATTACATTACTTGCATTGTCAATATTTCAGTATGTCATGTAACTTGCATAACTAAAGTAGACAAGCTCACAAAACATATCTATGGCCATTATGTCTTCATATATGTCAAGAAAACATCACAATATGTCAAGTCAATATCATCATATCCTTATTACAAAGTACATTATTCCTATAATGTACCATTCGCAACGTTATATCAAAACGGGCTTTAAACCATTATCGTATGCCTTTAAACCCTAATTCCATGAATGATTAATATCTAAAGTGAATGCACAAGACACTAAAGCATATGTACAAGTAATATAACATCTCATTTGAAATATAAAATCTCTTCAAGTCAAAGTACAAGGCTCTAAAAGCTCAATGTATAAGTCATTAAGCATGACATCTAAAATAGCCGTTTTACCTCTGTTTTCATTCTAATTTCTTCACCATCACTTGTGTACAAGCTAATACACTCAATATACAATGTATAAACCCTAAATATTCTATTCATAAGCTTTCATACATCTTTTTGTACTCAAAACCCTAATTCAAGACCCTAAACCCTAAAACCGAGCTAGTTTCTAAACCATGACCCGTTTCTTGATTATAAACCCAAACCAACACTCAAATAAGTTGTAATAAGTTTTATCGTTCTCATTTCTAACCAATTCATTCTCAAGTAAGCAACCAAGAGTCATTGTAAACTCATAAAATGAGTTTACAAACCATTATCCATCACTATCCATCATTACTTTGACAATGTACAAGAAATAAAACTAGAAAACCCTAATTGTGCCCTAATTGTAACTTTTGACTCGTTTACTCATTTTCTACCCATTTTAACCCAAACCACCTATCAAATTTTGATTATAATCCTTAATATAAGTCCTAGGATTAGTAACCTATTATTCCTAATCAAATGTATACAAATTACAAGCTAGAAAACTTAACCCAAACCCTAAATGAGCCCTAGTGAACCCAAAACCAAAACCCTTGCAAAATAACCCATTTTAACTATTTTTCTTGCAATCAAGCACCTCCATGACTAAGCTACTTAATTTCTAAGCAGCTTACAAGCACCTATATTCAAATATCTTTCATTTATATTGTTTAAAAATCACAAAAACTTCTTGTTCCTTCTAGTGCTTAGCCGCGGTATACAAAGAAGAAAACAACACATCAAAGCTAGTTTATAGCTTAACCAACACATCTACTAGCCCCTCCTCATCACCCTCTAGACCTCCTATGTGTCCTAACCAGATCATGAAGCTTGCTTACTCATTATACCTTCAAATGGGTATAAATAGGACTCTTATGTCTTCATTTTTCTTCATCCCCCACTTCCTCCTCTATAACCCTTCATAGTAGCAACTCCTTGCTCAATATGAATTCTAATAGATCTTAAGAAGTCTCAAGTACAGAAAGGAAGCAAAAGAAACCAAGAAACGAAGCCCGGGAGTTGTTACTCTAGCCGTACGAAGCCGAAAGTCATAATGTTCATATTTTCTGACCCGTTTCCAAGCAATAAGCTCAAACCAGGTTCTATAAGCTTATATTCTGCTCATATAACGTCATAATGTTCATATTTTCTAAGAGATTGGACCTGCTTCATGGTCATAATTGAAGGCCAAAAACCATGTGCTTCTTTTTGCCTATTCCATACACCGCGACAGCAAGATAAGCATCTCAACTTCAATCTACTTCTTATAGCTCCCACATCTAAGATTTTTAGCTTGTACACCTCATTTATAGTCCCTAATGTGTCTTCATCAGATTTGCAAGCCTTGCTTACCACCATGTCTTTCAATGGGTATATAATAGACACCCTTATGAACCCTTTAGAACTTTGCACCACACCTCCGACTCTATAAAATTAATAGGCAGCAATTCCTTTGCTCCCTTATGTCCTAGGATCATTAAAGCAAGTTTCAGAGTGAGCCCTGAAGAATTGAAGCCTCGGAGTGAAGATACAAGGCGTACGAGTGGAAATACTACCTGAAATGACCCATTTCTACCATTTTTGATCATTGAAGCTCAAAACCAGGTTCTATCAACTTAATAACTGCTACTACACCCTTATAATGTTCATATGATCCTAAATAAACTCTTGTTAAAGTTTCATAACTCAATTCATGCTCATTTTCCATTTTGATCCAAAACCATACACCCGAAACCCTAATTTTAGCGTTTTTTCTTTAAAACTAAATGTTTGAATAATAATTATGTTATAATCTATCCTAGTATGATGTAACTAATGTTAAAATACCACTTTTTGATTAATGAAGAATTTGAACTTAAAAACCTACGCGTTTTCGTTTTTGAAACCCTAATTTGGACCCGTTTTTGCTTCAAGCTTAAACGAATCGTTATTTTAAACCTTGTGTTGCGTTTAAAACTTCATATTTTGTTTATTATATCTTTTAAATGTCTATTGATTGTTAGACCTAAGCATGCATGGCTAATTTTGGACATGTTTTGTAATTATAATCCATGCAAGGGGTATATATCGTAACTTTTGGAAACTTATAACTAAAAGGACCCTAAAAGTGTCATTTATCTAAAGTTATCTTTAGGGGTCTTTAGGTCACTTTTCTAAGTACTAGGTTTTACTTGGTTTATATCTTTAAAGATACTTGAGGACAGAAGTAAGTAAAAATGCACGCAAAAACTCCAAGGGCCCTACCCTCCTAATTGCAATTTTCCAGACCCAGGGGTCTAAAATATGTAGTAACATTTTGAAAAAGTGTAAAATCTTATTCAAAACATCACCTGACGTAAGTTTAATTAACCATCTAGTGCTTAACTTTTCCACGATATGTTTAATAAACAACTTTAAACTCGTTGATATGTATACAATACTTGGGAGGTTCATATTAAGGAGTTTCATTTAGGTATTACGTTATTGAATGAGTTTTGTTTTTTTGGGTTTACGATTTAAAAAAGTGCCCTAGCTCCTCAAACGTCTTACTGAAATGACTTATGAATTTTGATGGCACGAACGGTGTTGATACAATAATTTCCAAACTCTTCAATTCTAAAATGTAACATTTTGAAAAAGTATAAAATCATGTTTAAAACATTACAAGACATAACTTTAATTAACGCTTCTCGTGCTTAACATTTCCAGATATTGATCAAAACGCTTAAAACCGATTATATCATATCACAATACTAGGAAGCTTCATATTAAGGAGTTTCATCTTGGTATTACGTTCTGACTGAGTTGTTGGGTTTACGATTTAAAGTGCCCTAGCTCCTCAAACATTTACTGAATGACTTCTGAATTATGATAGCCCGAACGTTGATACAATAATTCCAAACTCTTCAATCAAACTCATAACTCTTAAAACTAAAGTTCTAGAGTACAATCTTCCTAAGACTCAACATATTTACTCAGGTTGCGTAACGTGGTTGTTTACTATCATTTTGCTATATCAACATTCCCTGTTAAGATTGTGATAAGGTCATCAGCTTTTATTTCATAATATTTATTACGTCTACCTATCAGGTGAAGTTCATAACATCGCCTTTACTTATTTTACATGTTTTATAAACCCGCGAGGGGGATACATGCTTGTTACATACTCGTTTATCTTATAACAATGTGATTACTTTTCAAAGACTTATACATGCTTAAACCAGGAATACAAGTGTTTTTACAAGTTATATGCTATCCTGATACACTATTACAGCTACTGTCTAAGTAACATTATGCCAAAAGTCCCTATATATCATGGACCATTAATCACTTACGGGTGTGAACGCAAAAATATTGTGGATAGTCTATCGGGATTGCCGAATCCGTTTGTGTTAGCTGGATTAGGTAACCAAACGCATATATTTGATATTCATACGGTATATGGCAATACTACACCGAGGGCATTATCGTATATATATATATCACATCATTTTGGGTATATATATACACTAGTCAGTTTGTGTGCCATGAGCTTAGACCAAACTATACTATACCAGACAAGACCAGACTATACTATACAAGACATGACCAAACAGACCAAACAAGACAATAACGCAGTAATACACGGTTACTATAATAATTGCATTCGTTGCAATTATTACAAATAACGGGTATATAATAACGTGACCCAAGATCATAACAATAACATTTTCATAATAATTGTGTTTGTACAATTATTACATTATGACTTGTATTCAAACTGTTTATCAAAACTAATGAATTTCCACTCAACCTTGTGTTTGACTTTTTAGCATGTTTATCTCAGGTAATTGAGCAAGTTGCGGCACGGAGTGCATGGGACTCAAAGATGGCTGAACTGTTATCATTCAAACATAATGTTTTAGATTTAGGGACCTGCCTTTGTAAAACTCTGATGAAATGAGTGAAAACATAACTTTTGAATAAACTTCCTCTCTGGTCGTTTTCTATGATATGATTGTTGTAATCCATAAAGAAATACCCTAGGAATTAGCTCGCAGCTATATTGTAAAAATGGAGTTGTTACATATTGGTAATTAGCGCCATGGTTATAGAGAACAAGTCAAAACCTTAAACTATAACCACATTTTTCTTTATTCATCCACAAAGTCCTTCGTGCCACTAACATTCTGGATCAATAGTAAAGATACAAACAATTAAAACTATAAATAACTTATGTTATTTACAACTAGGTTGTTAATAGAACTATGTCTTCTCCCAACTGCTCTACTTCGATATTGAGGATACTTTTTCCTCTATGAATATTCATAACTATATTTCGGTCTCATCAATTATTTCTCAGCTTCAGCGGAAGCAGATCTTTTAACTCTTCAGAAAACTTACAGATAATAAGATACCCACATTATTCCTCATCTTTCGTACAATAATACTTATTGAAGGACGTACACCATATCATGCCTAAGGAACTACCTATATTCATCACCAGATCCTATACTCCACCAGCTATTTTAGACTCCATCTCTGGTATACCACCATCAACTTACTATTTCAAACTTGAATATTTCTTTATTCCATTAAAAACAATTACCACCTAAGAAGTCGATCCGATCCCTAACTTCTTCCCAACTACATTATTTAATTTCTCTCAAATCAAACCTTTGATTGGTATCACATCTTCCTCAGATTGGAAACTCCTACCCCACCTCAGTATTTAAAATTGAAAATGTCAGATAGAGATGTCTTAAACAACATAGAAATAAGTTGAAGATATTTTGAATTACTTAGATGAACTTCATCTTTACCGCATTGAGAGAATGGAAGAAGAACATACTAATGGTAACGAACTAAAGACCGAACTTAAGAGAATCCGCACCAATTATCAGACTTCAGAAGAACGGTTAGGGCACAAGGATAAATTGCCTGGAATAGTGGGTAAACAAAATTTTCTCGATCTTGAATAAATCATTGAGAAAATCCCAGCACGTCACCAACTGATCAGAAGATCTTTAGGATGTCATCTACCAACAAACTCTTAGACTAGTTATAGCTTTATCTTAGCCACGGGATGTGTGGTATAAATAAAAACGCTTGTCAAATCTTGACTATGTACAGTAAGAAGGCAAGTTATTTATAAAGGCAATCCCGTTTCGTACCTTATTGTTCCAACTTATCTCTCTCTTTCATCATCATCTCCATCATTTGTATCATTATCTCCGCCTTCATGAATCATACCATAACCCCTAAGTGCTTAAAATTCAAAAATAAGCATTTCTCTTTAAGCATTTTAAGCATCACATTTTCTTTTAAGTATTACCTTCCAAAACTTATGATGTCATTCTTACTACGTGTTATCTTATGTTGATAGAATGCCTCCCAAAAGGACGTCAACATCTGAAACACCAGCCATAACTTTAGCTGCCATCCAGCAACTAATTAATGATGGCATTTCCTCAGCTCTGAAAGCACAAGCTGCATCAATGGCAAGTGCTAGTAATCCCAATAGGAACACCGGACCTACTGGAACTCCTGTAGCAAAAACGGGAAACTATAAAGAGTTCGTTAGCTGTCAACCTTTCTACTTCAATGGTACGGAAGGAGCAGTTAGCCTCATTCGCTGGTTTGAGCGGACTGAATCAGTATTTTCTCGTAGCCACTGTGCCGAAGAAAACAAAGTGACATATGCTACCGGTACTTTAACCGATGATGCCCTGTCTTGGTGGAATTCATACGCTCAACCTATTGGAATAGATCAAGCCAATCAAATCACTTGGACCGAATTGAAAAGACTCTTAACCGATAAGTATTGCCCTCAAACTGAAGTCAAGAAAATGAAAGACTAATTTTACAACTTGGTTGTGAAAGGAAATGATCTTAAGACTTACATCAGGAGATTCCAAGAATTAGCCGTCTTATGCCCAAACATGGTACCAAACGCCGAGAAACTTATGGAAGTCTTCATCAATGGATTACCTAGAAGTATTGAAGGAAACGTTACTACCTCGAAGCCTCAAACTTTGGAGGAAGCCATCAACATAGCCCAGAGGTTAATGGATCAGATAATAAAGCATGATTCTGTGCAAGAAGCTAATAACCGTAAACGAAAGCTTGAGGATAAGGGAAACATCATCAACAACAACTATCAGAATAACTATAACAATAACAACCGTAACAATGATCACCACCAGCAGCAAAATAGGAAGCAAGAAACCTTCAGGACTTATACTGCCACCAATGGGTATACTGGAAATCATCCTTTGTGTGAAAGATGCACCCTACATCACATAGGTCCTTGTACTATTAAGTGTCGGACTTGCAACAAGATAGGACATCTGACCAAGAACTGCAGAAACAAAAGACCAACCACTAGAAACAATCTTCAAACCATATCCGTAACTTGTAATGCCTGTGGAAAGAAAGGACATTATGCGAATCAATACTCAAAAGCAAACAACAGGGCCAAAAAGTGTTAGGTAAAAATGAATCTGCTAGCATTGTTCTAGCAGCCTCAATTAGGGTCCTATTCTTCCTCTCAGCAACTCCATTTTGTTGTGGAGTTCTGGCATTACTGTATTCCCTCTTGATCATTTTTGACCCATAGAATTAAATAATGTCCCTATTCTTGAATTCTGTAACATTATCACATCGAATAGTTTTAACCTTTTTGATTTAATTGGTTTTTAATTTGTCTTATAAAGTCCTTAAGGGTTCCACTAGATTCATCCTTAGTTTTTAAAAAGAACACCCAACTAAACCTGCTAAAATCATCAGTGATAACTAGGCAATAAGTCTTATGGTTTATGCTCCTTACAGATGTGGGTCCAAATAAGTCCATATGTAAAGGCTGTAAGGGCTGACTTATAGAGCTCACTAGTTTGGCCTTACAAGAGGCCTTGTGTTGCTTTCCTTTCTGACAAGCAACACAGGTGTGGTCATTTTGAAAAATCTTAGAAGGTAATCCTCTTACAAGGTGTCCCTTCACAAGTTGGTTTAAGTTTTTAAAGTTAACATGACCCAACCTCCTATGCCATTTTTTAGATTCATCAACTATGGCCTTTGCAATCAAACAAGCTAAACCTCCAGACGGAACAATGTTCTTTAAGTTGAAACTGTATATATTGTTTTGTCTGGGACTCTAAGTAATACTTGATTTTCATCAGGCAACTTAAAGTCAGGAGACAACACAAGATATTCAGTGTCTGTAAAGAGAACCTTGTTCTTCTTGTCACACATCTGTGACACGGAAAAGAGATTGAAATGCTGTAGTTCTTTCACAAAGCATACATCCTCAAAATCTAACTTTCTAGCTCTTATTTTACCTTTACCAGTTATGTAACATTTACTACCTCCAAAAGCAACAGGCCCACCATTATAGTCTTGATATTCAACAAGGTAGGCTTTGTTCCTAGTCATGTGCCTGGAACATCCACTATCAACAATCCCTTTATTCTTTAAAGCTTTATGTGGATCATCCTGCACATCAAATAAGAGAAGTTAGTTTCTCTTAGGGACCCAAGCCATCTTTGACTTGGGTCTGCCTAGTGGATCTTCAAAATCAACACATTTTCTAGAGTTTGATCCACCATTGTATTTGGAGAATTTATTCAAATAATGCCTTTTGTATCTCCAATTACAACTTGCTGAGGCCTTAACAGCAGTTTCTCATATGCCCCCCAATAGCACTAACTACTTTGTCTTCAGCAGTATTAACTTTTTGATTTGAAAAATTAGTTTTTAGTGCCGTTGTTCTATTAAATGGCCTTCTAGTGGGTGAATGAGTTTTGTAAAAAATAGTTCTTGGTCTAACATCATTCATAATTGGTCGAACAACATTAACTTTCCAGGCAACACTAGTTGCTACTGCTTGATTGTTAAAATTATGTCTAGCAGTATTAACTGGAAATCTGCCAGTTCTAGTTAGTACTGTTGTTGGAACAAACTTGTTTTGGTGATTCAATCTTTGCACATTGTTCCACACTGGTCTATTCTCCCCTTGATCAGTACCCTTACCATTCTGTTTGTTCAATTCAACCAGTTTAGCCATTCTTTTCTCATGGAAATCACAATCTCTAATAAGATGGCCAAAACTGCCACATACAAAACATACCTTTCTAGTAAACCCATATCTTAAACCCAGATTTTTAGACATTAAACCATTCCAGTCTCTCTTTTCAACTTTAGGACTCTAACTACATGTGATTTGTTCTTTAGCAGTTTCCCTAGAAGTTTTTACATGCTTAATAGTATTAACAAAAGCAAAACTAGGTTTTTCCTGTTCTTTTAAAGGTTTAAACACATATTTATCATCGCTGTTTGACTCATACTCCTCAATGATATGAGCATCAAACCAAAATTTATTTTGACTAACAACATTGGGTTTAATTACAACTGGTTCAGGCACAGATTCAAGTGTTTCTACACTGGAATTGGATTTACAAGAGTCAAAATCACTAGTTTTAGCATCAGATTCACTAGTTTTAGACTGTTTTGGATCATATGTAAACTTTGACTCATCTATTTCTCTATCAGGTCCTAGAGGCATGTAATTCCCTGTCATTAGAGGAGAGATGCATGCATTCCTTTAACTTTTGCAAATCTATCATACACAGGAGCATCTTCAATATCACTAGAGTTACTATCAAAGACACTCATTAAAGCTTCATTATACAATTCATTCTCTTTTAATTGTCCACTAAAACCTAGACCTGTTTTGTCTTTAACACTCATCTGCAGTTTATTAAGACCTTTAGAAGAATTCTGCCATTTTTCTAATTTAGTTTTCAATTCTTCTTTTTTTACAGCTTCTAATAGTTTCTTATGATATATGTGAATTGTTGTATGTTACTACTTCATTGGTTTAAATGTTTGATGTTTGGATTAGCTTGTTAAAATGGATAAGCTTGAATGAGATATTAACATGCTTAATAGCTTGTATTTATGGTATTCTTATTTCCATAATCTGCAAGGATAAGCTTGTTAATCTGCACATACAGGCTTATTGGCTTTTCTAAATTTCAATATTTCAATATGTTTGATAAGCACATAAGCTACCCAAATAGAAATGATGGGCGTGTATATAATAGCTTATTTGCATTAGTTTGTTTTAATATATTAAGCCCATGAACTCACATGTGAGGCATTCCGACTTTTTCAATTTATAATATTCTGATAAGCTCATAAGTTAAATAAAACTTACCAAATAGAAACTTTGGGAATGAATCTATGCAGATATATAAGAGGGAGTTTCGATTAGTTTATTCAATGGGATAATCTGATAAGCTCATTCTTTTTGGCGTTTCTGAGCTTTTAAACTTGAATGTTCATAAGCTCTAAGGTTAAAAGCTTGGGGACTCAGGGATAAGCTTATTAGGTTTTCTAAATCTCAGTAAGCTGATAACCTGATAAGCTTATCAAACATCTTTAATAGGAATGCTTTGATTAAATTCCAGAGTATGAGATGGTGTTTGTAGTAGGTTAATTTTATGGGATAAGTCGATAAGTTCCAAAATGAAAATGTCTAATAATTAGGACCCGACTGTTTTCCACTAGCTGTTTTATAGTTTTTCTCATATGATACTGACTATGAATTATTTGTTTCAGGTTGTTACCCGAGTTATAAACACGTTGGAGTTGGATGTGGCTGTAATGCTCTAACCGAGGATCTTGCTGGTATAATCCTATATTCGGTTAGTTTATTTGATGTTATTATTTATTTTAGTATAATTTAATCTTAGCTTAATGATGTTAAGTTAGTGATATGTTGGATATTTTACGACACTAGATGTTACTATGTTGTTGCAACTGTTTGATATTATGAACATATCATATATATTAGGGGGTTTGGCTTTGCTTATTTTTAACAGAAATTATGATACACTGATTTGTGGCTTTTTACGGTCAAAAACTGAAAAGCGATAAGCCTTGCGAGTCCAAATGAGTAAGCTTTGTTGGATTTTTCAAAGTTGAGTAAGCTAAGAGCAAAAATACTTAAGAATGGACCTTCCCTCAATACAAAAGGTGTTATCAGTAGGGAACGTCCAACCCCAATAACAAAAATTATGATATTTGAGGCTGATTGAGTTTCTTTTGACATAATATCAACATCATTTTCTTCATCGTCACTTAATGAAACATGATACTCACTAAGATTCTCGCCTCCACTTTCAACATTTTGCTAAAATTCCATGTTGCGAATCGCGTCTCCAAATCCTTCAACGACTCCACCAGTTGCTCTATCCTTCCCATACACCAACTCTAGTTGATTGAAGTATGGAAATTTAAAATTTTACCTTATAGTAATTGTCATACGAATATAATACATGCTAATTAAAAGATGTAAGATCAGATAACATTTTACCTTACAGTAATTGTCTCACGAATCTCTTTCACACTCAACCTTTTTCTCCACATCTCGTTCCATTGAAAGCCACTTTGTTTAAGCATGTCATCGATAATATGAAACTTTGTCTTTAGCCATTTGACCTTTGACTCGATATGAGGTGAAACTTGTTTGGAAAAAGTTTTTGGCATTTTGATAACAGTTCTTCTTTGCACCTCACCTAAGTAATTGCTTCTAAAACCACCATCAGTCTTCCATGACCTCGTACTTGTGTCTCCTTTTCATCCCATATCTTTCCACGACCTCGTACTTTGTCCTTCCTAATTACAATATGATCACCAATAACAACATTACAAGTCATTAAAGTATGAAACACTTTACTTTTCACAGCGGTAAAAGAAACTCACAGCGCCACATTTGGAGCAGATTGAGAACCGGGCGAAGACTGTGCCACAGGATCTATAGAACTAGCCATCGTACCTATAAGGAAACATACAAAGTACATCAAATAATATCTCACAAATACGAGTAACAATGATCTACCATTGTGAACTCAATAAAAATAAACTACATGTTTCACACCACATATCAAGTATCCCTTAGCTACTAATCATTATGGATTGGTACAAGGTCCTATTAATAAAGTTTTAATTTCGCAATAAAAAGGGGTAGGATAACGTACAAACGCATACTAAGATTTAAGAAAAGACTAGAAAATATACAGAGATTAATACTTTCTAACAAATTTTAACACAAGGAAGCATACATGCCAACATATAAATACTAACCATTAAAAGGAATCACAATACTAACAATTTATGATCCCTAACTAATGAATATATATGTCTCTACAAGTAGATGAAGGCACACGAATATATAAGTTTATACAAACAGATAATGACAATAAAGGGGATGAACATCCCTTTGCAGCCCTAATTTTTATTTATCCCTTTACATGCTCGATGTTTTTATTATAATTAGCATAAAAAGATAGCAGTTAGGCTTAGAAAAAGAAGAGCAGTTAGGGCTTGATTACCTTGTTAATTGAGAGAATGGCTTGGTTAGGTTTCTGGTCTGAGGAGATAAGTGTCAAATTGGGGGATTTGGGTATTTATACGTGAGTGAAACCCACAAATGAAGGTGATGAAAGAGATAAGTCTCAGCCATGTCATTTCTCTCGCTGCAGGACATAGTTTTTTTTTTGCTATATTACCTTAGCGAGTCTGTATGGACGGGATTACATGTTATTTTTTGTGATATTTCGTGTTTTTTGTGTGATTGGTTAGATTATCATATCTATGTCATCTATAATTCTATAAAGCAAATAGGCTTATACTCGTGCCAACTTTGTGTCGGAAGATGACCAAATCAACAGAGGTTCAAGTAACATTACTAATGAAATAACCTCTTTCATTCGTATGCTTGCACCTTTGACATCTACCTGTAATAAAATTGCTAGAACATTCATTTGCATGCTATTAGTAATATTAGTAATGATTTTTTAATGATTACTATTAAAAAGTTAGTTTTTTTTTTCAAAATCAAAGTTGTCTTTTTGTTAAGTTAATATTAGTAATACTATAATTCATGATTCTCATAGTAGCTTTAAGGTAGTCAATTTCAAAGGGGATGTTTGTTTAAGCTTATTTGATTTCAACTTATAATTCATAAGCTTTGTTTTTCCAGCTTAAGACTTATATAAGCTTAAAAATCTTAAAATAAGCTTGTGAAAGATAAGCCAAAATCACATAAGCTCAATATAAGCTGAAACAAACACATTTGTTTAAATTATTTATTTGTTATGTATTCAGGTTGCTAATGAGGATGTAAGATGAAGATAAGAGTTATATTCACCTTTTCAATTTTTAAGGTGATAAGCCTTATGCACTTCTACACGAGCTATATTGACATTTGTTTAAATTATTTATTTGTTATGTATTCAGGTTGCTAATGAGGATGTAAGATGAAGATAAGAGTTATATTCACCTTTTCAATTTTTAAGGTGATAAGCCTTATGCACTTCTACACGAGCTATATTGACCTTTTCAATTTTTTAATATTCTCATAAGCTAATTAAAATTTACCAAATAGAAATGACGGGGATGAATCTAGGCAGACATACAAGAGGGAGTTTGGATTAGTTTATTCAATGGGACAACTTGAATTTAAGGCTTCTTAACGCCCTTAAGCTCTAAGGTTAAAAGCTTAGGGACTCAGTAATGAGCTTATTAGATTTAGAAGCCGATGACCAGATAAGCTTATCCAAACATTCTTAATTCAATTTAGTTTTTGTCATAATTAGGGCCTGTCTGTTTTCTACTAGCTGTTTTTTAGTTTTTGTCTTATAAACACGTTGGAGTTGGACGTGGCTGTAATGTGATGATACGAGTGCTGTAACTGAGAATCTTGCTGGTATAGCCCTTTATTCCTTTAGTCTATTTGTTCTTATTCAATTTAGTACACAAGATATAGTTTTTAATAAGTTATGCCGAGGGTGTTTGGCTTTGCTTAATTTTATCGGAAATCATGATACACTGATTTGTTTGGTACACTTGAGCTTGTAGCTTGTTTACGGCCATAAACTCTAAAGTGATAACCCTTCTGTGCCCAAATGAGTTAGCTTTGTGTGTTATTCAAATTTCAATAAGCTAATAGAAACGCCCCAGATTGTGCCCGTCCTGGGTTTGACCCTGCCCGTCCCGGGTTTGACCCTGATAGATTTCGTGTCAATTTCTGATCCCTATTATGTTAGAATATACATTTGCTCTTTTTGAAGTATGCAAATTAATCAGTTTTGTTACTATTTGTTTAGATGTATAAGTGGACCTTAGAAACATGAATAATTTTCCTGTCACAATCCCGAGTCCCTTAGTCAGAGCCTATGCCTTTGAGACGTAGCAAGTCATGGTTGGACCCCAAGGCTGCCTATATTTTTTCCTGAGCTGATGTCAAATTTGGGCTTGGCTTAGATACACCTCTAATTCTGATATTTGAAGTACCTCGATTGCCTAAGTTATATTTGGCCAGATGTTGATATAAACAGCAGGATCGTAGCTTGTAAATCCTTATTTTTTTTTTGAACGGCTGATAATATATTGAAAAAAAAAGTCTAGCAGATGTTGTAAATCCTTATTACTAGAGAAAATATGCGTTGATGTTGGTTTGTTAACCTCACAGTTGCCAAAGCAAGTGTAGCTTATATAGGTGGCAAAACTGGTAAGTTGGACGGATTGGGTGATGGTTGAACTAAATAACCTATAATACGGGACTACGAGTCATATGGACAGGTTGGATTGTTGGATCGCTGACATTTTTTGGTTCTATATTTCATAAATGTATGAATATATTAGTGCAGTAAATATCAGATCCCTGTGCTTGTTTCAACTGTTTGATCCATTCGATATCTTTCATATTTACCTCTTGGATACTATATTAAACCCATTTTTAGGTATTCCGGTCAAAACCACCACTTTTATTAGTTAGGCTTACATAACAGTCGGTCACTTCTCTTATCTAAATCTTTTGTGGCAAATACCAAAATAAAGACGGTTACTATTGTGATTGGTCTTATAGTCGACTTGAGTTCTTGCAATTTTATGCTGTAGATAAGCCTTAGCTATGTGTTTGGTTTCTTTAAAAGGAAGTTAAACGATGGCACAAGTTAGTGGTTCGTGTTTCTACCCCAAAATATGTTTTTGTCGCGGCCCTTTTGCAATATGTTGCAGGAGATGTTGTATGATTAATACTTAATAGAGATGTTAGAACACTGATAGCTTTCTAGAGATGTCGTATGATTAATACTCATAGATCTGCCCAGAATAATTTCAAGCAGCGTGGAGAGTAATGAAAAGGAATGGTTAGTCAAGGTGTCTTGTGTGTCGTATACTCGTAGTCTTATGTCTTTATATAGTTCTTATTAGCGTGATTATGAACGAATTTCGGGTTAACAGCCATATATCTTAGCATATGAGTAGAATGTCATCCCATCTTTGATTGTTTGGCAATCGTCTTTGAACTTGTAACTCATTGACACATAATTTTGTTAATCTGAGTCATGTCTTCTTAATCTTAAATGGGTGGAAAGAATGAGTTTGAACATGCTTGAAATGTATACCCGGGTTTGTTTAAGCTTACGTGTGGACCTATAAGGCTATAAGTTCAACCTCTTAATTGCTTATGTTAGAAAAGTGATATTACTATTTTTATTCCGGCGAGGTAGTTGTTTTAAGTTTTAACCATGTTTTTAAGTAATTTGAAAATGGATAAAAACTGTTTGTGGGTCCGGTTGACCCGACTTGATGTTTGACCCCGGTTTGACCATTTTAACCCGGGTTTGGCCATTTTGACCCAAATTTGACCATTCCCGACCGGTTTTGACCATTCTGACCCGGGTTTGATCTTTTTGACCCGGAGTTTGACTATTCCCTACCCGGTTGGACCATTCTGACCCGGGTTTGACCATTCTGACCTGGGTTTGACCATTCTGACCCGGGTTTGAACATTTCTGATCCGGGTTTGACCAATCACGGCCCGGGTTTGACCATTCTCGACCCGGGTTTGAGCATTTTGACTCGGGTTTGTCCATTTTGACACAAATTTGACCATTCCCGATCCGGGTTTGACCATTCTGACCCCGGTTTGACCATTCTGGTCCGGGTTTGACCATTTTTGACCCCGGTTTGACCATTCACGGCTCGGGTTTGACCATTCCCGACCCGGGTTTGAGCATTTTGACTCGGGTTTGTCCATTTTGACCCAAATTTGACCATTCCCGATCCGGGTTTGACCATTCCTTACCCGGGTTTAACCATTCCCGGTCCGGGTTTGACCATTTTGACCCGGGTTCGACCATTCTTGATCCGGGTTTGACCATTCCCGGACCGGGTTTGACCATCCTGACCCGGAATTTGACCATTTCCGACCCGAGTCTGATCATTTTGACCCGGGTTTGACCGTTCGCGATCTGGGGTTGACCGTTTTGACCCGGGTTTGACTATTTTGACCCGGTTTGACAATTCCCAACCCGAGTTTGATCTATCCGACCCGGGTTTGACCATTTCCTACCCCGGTTTGACCATTCCCGGCTGGGTTTGACCATTCCCGGCTGGGTTTGACCATTCCCGACCTTGGTTTGACCTAAGGGAGTGTTTGGAGCTATTGCATAAGCCGTATAACTTTTTTTGGCGTGTTTACGTTCATAAGCTCTAAGGTGAGTGGGTGTTGATCGGTTCGGTTATCGGGTTGTTCGGTTAATTTTTTTTTTGGGTCAACCCGAAAACCGAATTTGAATTCGGTTCGGTTTTCGGGTTGACCCGAATTACACAAGTTATTTAAAAAGATTTTACATAGATATTTAGCAAAAAAAATTATAAAGTGTTTCTTTATATTAGGATAAAATTTTAATGATCTTTATATATATATATTTTTAGTAAGCTTCTTAAACCTATAAGCTAATACGAATACCCTAAATACAAATTTTTGGATTGAAAGTCAGGTGATATATAAGAGTATTTGGATTAGTTTTTTATATTGGAGAGGTCAATGATAAGTGTAATGTGCTCATACACGTGTGCTTTATTGTCTTTTTCAATTTTCAATATGATAAGTGCATAAGCTAATATATAAACTTACCAAGTGCAAATGATGGGAAAGAATCTAAGCAGAAATATAAGAGGGAGTTTGGAGTAGTTTAATCGCTAGGATAATATGATAAGCTCATTTGTTTTGGTGTTTCTGAGCTTATTAACTTAAATTTATGGCTTCTTAATGTCCATAAGGTCTAAGGTTAAAAGTTTAGGGACTCAGGAATGATGAGGTCATTAGATTTTCTAAATCTCAATAAACTGATAACCTGATTGATTCTATAGCGTAAAATGTTGTTTGTAGTAGGTTCATATTATGGGATTAGTTGATAAGCTCATGTTTTAGGGCCACTAGCTTTTTAACTTGAGCCTTTGTTTATGAAAATGTGCCTGTTTTCTACTAGCTGCATAATAGTTTTTTGTCTTATGATACTGACTGAGTTATTCGGTTGTCATGTATTCAGGTTGTTACCCATCGTATAAACACGCTGGATTTGAATATGGTTGTAATGTGACAATTTGAGTGTTCTAACTGAGGATCTTGAAGGTATAATTCTGTATTCCTTTATTGGTTGTTCTTATTCATTTTTTGTGTAATACTAGTTTAGTACCCGTGACGGGCTGTCCTGAATGTATATTTTTATCCAAACTTAAGCAAAAGATGTTAAATACATAGCTAAGTACTGCATTTAGTTGATGTCAAGATAAGTACTGCATTAATTATAGCGTCTCATGTTTTATCAACATGCACTAAAGCAACTATCTCAATGGAATGAGTTGCGTAGAGTTTGCATCTAATACATCGTGCCTTGAGGAATGAAACGACTAAAATGAGGGAAACCTATATAATTCATGCATAAAAAAACAATACATTCAATTTCTCAAAAATTACATTATCAAAGTAAACTACAGATACAGCATGGTTCTTATAGTAATTTATACTCAAAAAAATAATATAAGAATTACATCATATCAATCTTCTTTTGAACCATATTTATTGCAATCATCATCTAATGGTATATCAAAATCTGACCATCATGAACCCATGTCACCTAAGTTGTTAGCATTAAAACCCTGCAGCCAATATCAAGAAGAAAAAGATAGCTTTGTTGAATGTTAGGAACGAAAACAACAACTCCCTTTACTTTAATTTCCGGTTCTGCAACAGACTTTCCCACTCATGCTAGCTAAAATTTAATCAACACGTGGCACATTTCTGTTGTCAAAGCATAAATCAATTTCATTAATAGCGTGCCTACGTCACAACCTAGTGGGTGAACTTAAAAAAATTTGAATAGAAAAACACACCCAGAAAAACTGCTAAAAGTGGGTGAACTTAAAAAAATTTGCTATACTGAATCAAAACGCGGAAAGAAGGATTTATATTGAAATGGGTCAAAACGGGTCAATATATCTAATGCCACCGAGGCCCTGACCATTCCTGTTTACAAAAAGATAGCTTAACTTTATCAGAAGATGTGATGTATAACATATACACAGAAATGGGAATAAAATAACTAGTTAGTGCATGTATACATAGTGATAAAATGCTTCTTGTTAAAATGCCCCGGGGTTGAACAAATGAACCCGGGT
>BQNB010056496.1:0-33987 GCA_026074375.1 Tanacetum coccineum | reverse complement strand
CAACACCCTTTTTTGATTCCTTTGTAATTTTCTAGCTCCTTGCTAGTGGTTCTAATAAAGTCGCCGTTCAAAAAAAAAAAGATAATACAAGATGTTAACATATATACGCTTTTTACTCAAATAGTTTTTTCCTTGAATAGTGCGTTGATAATAAATAAACCAAACACTATTACAAGTTGCTAGAGGAACACTATGGAAAATATAGAGCGTTGCAATATGGACATGTTGATTTCTGGTCACAAGACCAACCAAGCGACTTAATATTGTTTTCTACTCTCTCTCTCTCCTAAAATTATTGTTTTGCAACAAAAAACACACAGTTTAAAAAAGTGCATTTATTATTGTTTTTTTTTACTTTTTAGCAGAATGACAGTTTTGTCATTAACTAATTAATTAAAGTCTTCTTTAAAATTTGTAATAATTTCAAACAAAAGTAATATAGTACACTTAATCAAATTTCCATATCTATTTTTTAAATTGAACAACTAAAGTGAGATATCTCAAAAAGTAAACGCGAACTATTAATTTATGACGAAGAGAGTATTTTAATAGGTTGCATGACCAACCAAGCAGTTTGTAAATACGAAAACAAACGTGTTAAATAAATCTACGGTTTAAAGATAGTTTTTCCATGGGGAAATTCTATTTTTGCCCCAAAATCAAAGGGTGTTTGTGATAAATGCCCCACCATTTTCTCTTTTCCTCAAATGCCCCAGAGCGACTAGAACTACTAGAGCGACCATTTAAGCAAACCAGTGAACTACCAGAGTGACTATTTGGGGTGGAATTCTGAGGGTTATTGTGCTAGTCATATAAATTCCTATCCATGAGACGCTATTAATACTCAGTTTTCGTCGGTATGTGTCGTAAAAAAATTTAAATTTGGGTAAAAATTACCTCTTATGCTATGTTTTGATATATTACCCATCATTTTAAAGACAAAGCAAATGACAAATAAAAGAATAGTTTTTAAGGCTTATTCCCCCTACAATTAAATTGAACATTGTCCCCAATTTTCTATAGAAGTACCCGTAAAAACGAATAAAGGGAAAAGAAAACAAGGAAAAGAAACTAGTACTCCACTGGTTTGCTTAATAATGGAGAAGAAACATGCGATAACTGGTTAAATCGTCCTCCAAGAATCATCCAATGAAACTTCCTAAGAGTTTCCAAGCTTCTTCTCATCAAATATAACCTGTAATCAAAGACAAAGACAACTATACCAAGCATAAAATGTGCGATTTACCAATATACAATGTAAATTTAGGGTTTGACTCGATAAAGCAGTAAAGATAGGATGAGAGAATTGTTAAACTCATTAGGTTTTGCAGGTTTATAACAGAAGAATACATATATTAAATGTTATGCAAGTTTTATTTTCAAAAATAATTAAAAACTTTAAGTTTTCTTGACCTGGGCGTATGACGCCGTCAGGGTTTTTGTGACCTCGTCACAAGTATCGTGGTGACGGCGTCGCGTGTTTATCGTGACGCCGTCTCCACAGTCTGTGAAAACGAAATTTTTGTTTTTGATGAAAAAAATTCCTGCACTTGATTCCATAAGTTAATTCCTGTACAAATGGCTGCATAAAACCTGAGATTTAACAATTCAATCATATGACTCGAAACTGACGCGAATTAATCTAAACAATTCATTTAACATGCTTGAACTTGGCTCAAAAGCCGGATAAATTACCCACACTTATTATTTGCAAAATACTTTGATTGAGATTTAAGACGAGGTTAAGACAAACAAAGCATGATTACAGGATAGTTTAACATAGCGGAAAACAAATGGTAAAAGATTTAAACACACATGACACTCCTTAATTTGCGGGAAAAGTTATTCGGTTTGCCTCTCAAAAAAGCAGTTTTTCTTTATTAACGAGTCTTGTAGCTAGACTCGAAGTCACAAGTTCTTATGTGATTTCTCCTTCATCATCCAATCCAGTTACATATTCTGGCCTAACTCTAAACATTCCTTATAGAACCCTAATATCTTACTCATTACATAGTCAACCCCTCTTCTCTTGTCCTCCTCGTTCCTAAGGTAGACCGATTTTGTGTGTTCCTTTTCTAGGTTTGACAACGAGTTTTATTGTTCTATCTTATGGGGCATTTTATAGGCAACTTCATCATTTTCGTTGGTGAACCTAACTACTCCTTCGGGTAGGTCGTGAGTCATGTTGGATATTTCAATGAAAGGCCTCCCTAGTACTACTTGTGAAAACCTAGGGTCTATGATCGAGCTAATATCCTCGATAATCATGAAGTTTACAACATAGGTGAAGTTTCCTACGAAGACATGCATCCCTTTAATCTTTCATGTGAAATTACTAATTCCTCAATTTGAATTTTCTTTAAGGTCGAGTTTTTTATCTCATGATCAATTATTTTTTTTAAAACCCCAAATTTTTTTTTTTTTCATTCGGGTCATGATATTAAGAGGGGAGTTAAGGTCAATGTAGGCTTTTTCCATATGCACATGCCTAATGTTGCATGGTATCTTGAGGTTCAATGGGCATCCTTCTATAATGATAGGGTTCCGTAGAAATATTGAGGGGATCAGGCTGCACATAAGGTACTTATGGTAGGTTAGCTCATCTCTAGTTAGAAATGTGTCGAAGTATTCTACGGCCGGTCCTTCCGTTGTTGCCCCTTCCCCTTCACCGGGACCCTCATTCTGAGGTTCATCATCATCTCATATGATCTCGATGAACATTACTTCCCCATCATCCTCTTTAGAGCAGACAAATTTCGTATTGGAGGATTGTGGAACCAATCCGAATGATTCAAGCATCGAATTCAACTTTCGTACCTGTTTTGTGGCGATGGAAGCCAATGGATCAGGTTGTGGGTGTGGGTTAGAGTTGATGTTTCCAAGGTTGCCTTTTTATTCTTGTCCCCCCCCCTCTTTCCCCCCCCCCCTCCCCCCTTCTCCTCCCTTTCCCCCCCCCCTTCCCTCCCCCCCCCCCCCCCCCTCCCCTTCCTCCCCCCCCCCCCCCCCCCCCCCCCCCCCCCTACCTACGTTAGGCTCATTAACTTGGGATTCTTTAGGCTGCTTGGGGTGGATTGTGATGGCGTTGATTGAGCTATAGATGTGGGTTGAGCTTTGCGGATCTTCAGTTGGGTAAGAACAAGCAAACAAAACTGGGGTAGTACCCAGTTTTAGGTTCTTAACCGTATCGCTAGGCAGCGTGCCCGCTATTCGATCGGTGATGGCCTTCAATACAATGTCGATTTTGTTGGTCATCTCGCTTTGTTGTTGTTTGAAATTGACTTCAAACTTGGATAGTCTAGCGTCTTAAGATGCCATAAACTCGGAAACCAGTCCTTCTATATTTGATTGGTTGTTAAAATTTTGAGGATGGTTGTTGAAGGAACAGTTCGGGGTCGAACCGTTGGGTTGGAACCGGTTAGGTGGATTTGAAAAATTATTTTAGGAATTTTAGGGTTGTCTCCACCTAAGGTTTGAGTGACTTTTCCATAACAGATTGTAGGTGTCACCAAGATTATTTTACTCAGGCTTAAAATTATACCACTTACCTTCCGCTTCATCGGTACGCGAGGGATGCCCATAGTCAATATAAAGCTGGTTTGGGGTTTTTCTGCAAAATACCTGTGTCATGGGGGACCACTACAGATTTCACATGAGGTAGTGATTTGTTCACTTGGGTAGGTTGTGTCAGAACAAGATGAGCTTCCATCAAGCGTTGGACTTGATTTTCAAGCTCGATTAGACGACGGTCGGATGTACTCGGGACATCTTGAGGCAAAGCGATTGCCTTGACCGGCTTAGCGAAATCCCTTGGGTCGTTCCAACTTTCATTGTCATAGAGGGCGAGGTCCTCTAATAGTGCCCAGGATTCTTCGGCGTTATGGTCACGAAGCTTACCACCAGTTGATTAGTCAATGGTTCGTCTTGTGACGGGATTGACATGGTTATAAAAAATTGGATTTGGAGCCAAAGGTCTATGCCATGATGAGGAACTTTTTGTAGTAAGTCCTTGAAACGAGTCAATACTCCGGATAGAGATTCTCCATGATGTTGTTGGAACATCAGGATATCGTTATGAAGTTTTGTGGTCCTTACTGGTGGAAAGAATTGAGCAAGGAGTCGGGTAGTAAGATACTCCCATGTGGTGATGGATCTTGATGGAAGACGTTCAAGCCAACTGCTAGCTTGATCGCGAAGGAAGAATTGAAATAAACGCAGGAGCGTTCTTTCCCTATTTTTACCATCAAGGTCAAGTGAGTCCACAAGTTTAAGAAAATCCTTGAGGTGTTGGTTTGGATCCTCGGAGCGAAGTCCGTGGAATGAGCATCCGTTTTGCACCAACCGGATGGTGTCGGATCGAAGAGGTACCACGTTGTTCCCTACGGGAAGCTCGATGGTATTCCTGTAGCCCTCGTGGCTAGGTTTGGAGTAGTCTCCTAGAGTACAGATAGGATTCTCGTCTCCCATGGTGGTTGACGAGAATGGGTTACGAAACAGATAACACAAAGAAAAGATAGACTACAAGAAAGCTAATATGCGGAAATTAAATCTTACTTGAAAGGATTCAAGCAAGTAGTACTAAGTTAAACTATGATCAATACCTAACTATTCCCCAGGAGGCGGCACCAAAAACTTGATGAGGTCGTCGTTAGACTTCTACACGAAGTTTTACAACTCCATAGGCAGAGCACCTAATCGTTGTAGTAGCATAGGCAAGACTCGGGGGGTTGTTATCATTCACTCTGGGAATAGGTTGGGAAGGCTTGATCACGGTCTAACAGAATTCTAAGGGTTGAGGGAAGATTATTTTTGTATTTTTATATTTTATGAAAAGCAAGTAAATCATATAATTGGAGAGGTGGTTGGTTTTAGCTATTAAACTAAATATAAATCTACGCTACTGGTGATAACAATATAATAAAAGATTGTGTTTATTTAATCATGTATTACTCCCTAGATTGCTTCTCCTAGTGTTGTTGCTTTGTCACACTTGTGATGATCTATGTAATTATTTCCTAAGTCATGAACGAATTACACGAACCCGCCGTCTACTTAGTATTCCGTTAAGGCAACGCACAAGTAAGGTAGTATGAAGACTATTACAAGGCCCCTAAGGGTATACTAAGTGCATGTGAAATATATTAAGAGTGAATCAACCATATTAGGGGGCAAGGTAGTATGAAGAATGTTACCCGATATATCAACAGCGATACAGACAAAAGCTGGTTTTCTAAGACCTAACATGCACATCCATCACAAGAAGCAACACCACTAAGATCTACATTCTAGGTTTCATACAATCATAAATAAACACAATAGGAGGTTTAGCCAAGCATGTTATAGATAAAGCAAGAACATAGATGAATCAAACAACACATAGACATATTGAATGATTAAATAAACCTTACTTGATTAAAACATGAGTTGGAGGAAGTACAATAGGGTTTTTAGGCCCTAAAATCATCCCTAACAGCTGCTAAACGAACTAGGGTTTGTACCCTCTTTTTATTCTAAAGTTACACACTCAAAACCCTAAATTTGGGTTTGTATATATAGGAAAAACGCTGTGACGGCGTCGCGTTTTAGTCGTGACGCCGTCATGAAAGAGAATATTCTAGATAATGGGCTGGGTCGTAATCTCTGACGCCGTCGTGGAATGTGTGATGCCGTCGTGAGATGCGTTGTGACGGCGTCACGTGGAAACTGTGACGCCATCTCCAACTGCTGAGAATATATTCTTGAGAAATGTTGGTGTAGGTCCGTAGTCTTGTCCGTTTCTTCTCCAAATGAGCCCAAGTCACGTGTATTTCCTCCAAATGCCTTCCAAATGCAAAATACCTGAAAAAGAACGATTAAGTACCTATTTTGGGCATAAACACACCATTTAGGGGGTTAAACGACCCCGAAAAAGTGTATAAAATGACACCTCATCACTGTGTGAGCGCGGAGCTTTGTTGAAAGTCAGTGGAGTTAATTTGTAATACGGTTTATAGTCCACCATACGGATTATACTAGGAATAGTATCGATGTCGTTGATTCGCAACTGGACGTACGAAAGGACTAAACCCCCCTTTTTGAAACTAGTATATATTATGGTGTCTCTTTTTCTCTCTATCTACTTATTGTTCACTTTGCAAAGTAGATTAATACATCACTCGGCTCTTTCAAGACTTGAAGTTTTATAAACTTTGAAGAAGTCAAGAAAACCGTATTCACCCCCTCTACGATTCTACATAAGCTGTAAAGGTCAAAGAATTACAAATGTTGGATCTTAGCCTACTTCGCAAACTACAAAGAAGCCTGTAAAGAAGCCTGCAAGTGGTTCTCAGACTCAAACTGGTTCTTTGCAAGTGGTTCTCAGCCTCACAAACTACATCAACTGGTATGGGTTCACCAAAAAGGATGCCCAAAGCAAGTGCAAACATACTTACACCAACAAAACCAACTTAATCTGCTTATTTTATTTGTCTACTTTGTCAAACTTATGTTATTTTGACTTTTGGTACTTAGTTTAATTTCTGTAATCTTTAAGACAATATGTATGGGCTCACGAAACAATGTCAAAAGTACTTTACTTTTTTGCAGAAACTTTAATGCATTTTGCATTTGGTAAATGCATTTGGTGTTAGTTGGTTTAATTCTTTTTGGTATTCATATGTTGGTAAATGTAAACTGCAATTACTTGAGCCACAAACTGCATTCATTATCATAACAAAACATGTTACAACTTGGACAAAATACAACTGGTTTACAACCTAAGAACCAACAACTTCTACCAAACTTTTAGCATTACAAGTTTCTTAGGTTATAAATCATATAAACAACAAAGAACAACCAACTAAGAACCAACATCTTCTTGACCTTACTGATTCAACACTTTTGTCATGTAACTGTGTTTGTAGGTTGTTTACCGAATTTAAACCCTGGTGTACTTGACCGTGTAGGTTGTTCATTGAACTCAAAAGACCAGGAATGATTTGCACAACTCTTTCACATATTGGTGGATCATACCAATCGATAATGCCACAATTCAAAACCCTAAATAAAAATTGAAATGTAAATTAGGTCAAATTAGGGGTTTTTAAAGAAAAAAGGTAGAATGATAACTTACACTCTTAGTACAACAATAAAAGCGTCTCCCAATGTTGATTGAAGTCCATGTCTCCTTGATATTCAAATTGTAGATGGGGATCCACAATTATTGCATCTCACCATTGTGTGTGTGTGTGTGTTAATCACAATGTTGTTATAAGAAAGAGAAAGAAGAAACAATAAAGAAAGATAAAACAAATAAAAGGGAAAGAAAAAAAAGGAAAGGACAAATTTACCCATCTTTATTTTGAGAGATAACGAAAAAACTAATGAAAGTTAGTCAGAGGGATCAAACCCGTAACGGGTCGAAAACACAGAGAGGAGACCCGCTAATCTGGCGAAGGACCATTTGTGAAAAACCCAACAAACCACAGAGACCATTTAAGTAATTAACTCAAGTTATTATAAAAGATTGAAAATAGTAAATTTTGATAATTTTAACAAGCTAGTAGTACACGTTTACCCTGCTCTCCTCATGTCTCCCCTCTTGTCAAACCATAACATGCTATCTTTAATCCGAAACATACTCTATTATTTAAAAGGGGAAAGTTATACATACCCCTTTAAAAAGCTATTCGTACCCCCTCTTTGTTTTTCTGTTTTTTTTATATTTTTTTTAAATTTTTATAATTTTGTTTATATTAAGCTGGTCACTATGGTTGTAGGTCGCGGCCTACATTTTACCCTGCCACATCAGGTTTCTCTCTCCGGCGACTTTTTGACACTATAAGGCGACATACACTACAAAAAACATACCCTATAAAAATACACTTTAATTTAATTAATTAACACACAAACACAAGACGACGTTAGTCGTCTGCTCGACCAAAACCAACAAAAGGTTGACCACGACCTTGTATCTTGCTATAAGGGGACAGACAAAAATGGGGGTCGACTATGAGGTCGACCGACGTCCTAGTGAGCAGCCTTATAAAACTGTGAAACTGAAAGTGCGGAATAAAAATTATAAAGTTTAACAAGTCAAAATATGAAACTGGCAAAAAATACGGAACATAAACTGATAAAAAACTGTGTTGCACTGTAAACTAGGAGTAAAAAAACATATTTTTATACTTTTTGTATTTTTTTAGTACTTTATAGTGGGTGAGGGATACCAATAGTAGCATCTATTTAAAATTTAATAGTAAATAAGTAGTCCGTATTTTTAGACAAACCAAAATGATAAGTTGGGCGGTCATTATAGGGACGAATAAAGTACGACATAATGTTTGTCCACTATGCAACGTGGCAACATACCATTGATCATATTTCATCGACTACATTTTAGCTCGACGTATTTCGTTAACTGTTGGAAATAATGAAATATCTCCCCAATTTTCTATCCACGATCGTATTTTCCTGTTCACTTGTCCCATCAAATACCAATTTGTTGAGCAAGGTGGTTGAAGACTTGAAAGAGTCTTTGTATGTGATCTATGTGAAAATAGAGAGATCGGGGTGCCCACACCCCACTGTCGAAAAAGACGCTTATTTTATTAGATGACATCATTTCTCAAATTTAATTGATTTCTTTTTTGGAGCACAAGGTACGCTAGTACCATTAAGTTGATGTTATGGAAAAAGTGCTGAGATTTTTTTTATAACATCATAATACCTCATAACATCAAAAACACCACTCTCTTCATAACATCACATTTCTGGTGCCGTCAAGTACCTCAACTTTTGGCGTTTTACCATAACACGAAAAAATACATGAAAACGCGACTCACGGTGTGGGTCTTGTGCCATCATTTGACGTTTTTCGGGACCGTTTGGTGTGATGGTGGTGACTCAACACTCAAAATCGCGAGGTGCGGTGTGGGTCTCGTGCCATCAAGTGGCATTTTCGGGGATGACTCAAGTCATGGCTTAGGGTACCAAATGCTCTTACGGATTTCAATAAGCTGCAAAAAGTTATACTCCCTACGTCCTAAAATTATTGTCATTCGACAAAAAACACACAGTTTAAGAAAATCATAATTCTTACTGTTTTTTTCTTTTTTTTTCGGGATGACAGTTTTACCCTCAATTAATTAATTAATCTCTTATTTAAGGTTTGTAATATTAGTTCCAACCAAGGGTAATAGAGTAAACCCGATCAAAGCACTATATCTATTTTATTAGTAAACAATTAAATTAGAATATATAAAAAAGAAACGTAGACTATTAATTTAAAGGAAATTTCTATTTTTGCCCCAAAATCAAAGGGTGTTTGTGATAAATGCCCCACCATTTTCTCTTTTCCTCAAATGCCCCAGAGCGACTAGAGCTACCAGAGCGACCATTTAAATAATACAAATCGTACAAGTAAAGTACATGATTTGTAAGTGTATTTTTATAGCTATGTTTTTTAATACGTTGGAGCGACTCCGTATGAATACCGAGAGCGACTCAAAGTTGACTTAATTTTTTATTTAAAGTTAAAAAAAATACATGGAGCGACCCGCGTATATCATTAATTACTTGGAGCGACCGATAGGTGTGAAATAATAAAAAAAATATTATTTTTACTATTATCCCAGCACACCATATCTCACACTATCATTTCACGATCAAATTGATTTGTTCATTTTCGATTCAAATACAAAAAGTGATATATTATTCCACAAAATACAATTTTAGATGATTGGTAAATATCAAAATGTTGATCGGGTAATCAATTTTGGGATGATTGTTCTTTTATTGATTCGGTATGACGTTTACCAATTATGTGTTTTTATTTCCGATCCAAAAACCCTACCTCCATTAATTCCGATTACAACAAGCAGATCTAGCAATGTTTTTAACAAACCTTATAAAAGTCGATCTTCAATGGTAATATAATATTGTAATTACTTAACTTTATAATTGATTTTTTCGTTTATTATTTGTAATTAATTACTTTAGTCGTTTTGAGTAGTTGATTATTATGGATTTGTTTTGGATTAGTAAATCAACAATAAGTAAATCAACCTCTAATGAAAAATTGTAACAAATAGTTTTTAATTTAATTATCATTAGGGTTTATGGTTAATTAAGCTGTTACCAAATTTTAGGAAAGCGTGGGAGAACTAGGATTAGGGTAGAACGAAGGGTGCATAGGTGTCGTTTTGCTTTCCTGTTCTCTTTTTAGTCCAGCCATTTCTCTTGCCTTCATAGAAGATTTCTTGCCTAATCGGTTTCTTGTTTTTTTCCTGCTCTTCTGCTTTTTGTTCCTTTGCTTAGCTTTTTTCCCTTTTCTGTATCTCTCTCCCCCTTCGTAGGTGCTTTAGTTGTTGTGCGTCTTATGCATGTTTGTGTTTGTAGGTGCTCGTATGTGCGTCTATGTGCTTTTTATGCTTTGTGTTTTATGCCTTAGTGCTTTTCTCCTATGCGTTTTTGATGTGCTTGATGTGCTTGTTCTTCCAGTATGTGCATGTTTTGCTTTTTGCTTGCTTCTCTGCTACTCTGTTATATGCGCCCGTGTTTGTTTCTCTCTATTGTGGTATATTGTGAGGCTTTGTCTACATCCACCTCCCCCATACCTCGTTTCTTCGGGATTGGGTAATGTTGTTGTTGTTGTTGTATTTGTTTTAGGTGTTTATGTATCTCCCTGGGGCATAGATTTTTCCTTTGATTATTTTGCAGCCATTCCTTTTATATCGGTTTCTTGTCTGGGCAATTATTTTGCAACCATGTCCTTTGTAACACATACCCTGGCAGGGCATTTTTAGGTGTTTTTTAATGTAGCCATGGCGGTAAACCCGCTGTATCTGTTATGACATGGTGTTGTGCTGAACTGGTATAAGGCACTTCAATAAGATGTAACATAGGGGCTGTGATTATAATTGTAGTTTATTATTAAAAACTAGTTCTCAAAACTACACTTTTACTATAAAATAAGGTTCATTATAATACATAAAATTAACTATAAAATAAGCTCGTTTGTCTGTTTTTAGCTTCCATGTTATTGCAAAGCAATTATGTTTCGGTCTTGAAAACTTGGACTGGTGGCCAGTTGAAAACTTGTTGGCTTATCCTTGCACTGCTAGGGCAGTTAAAAACTTTTGGGCTTATACTTTGACTGGTAAGCCTCTTAGAAACTTGTGGGTTTATACTTGGACTGCTAGGGCCGTTGAAAACTTTTGGGCTTATACCTGGACTGCTAGGGCAGTTGAAAACTTCTGGGCTATTACTTTGACTGTTAGGCCTCTTGAAAACTGGTGGGCTTATGCCTGGACTGCTAGGCCACTTTTTAACTTGTGGGCTTATTTCCCATTGTGCATAAATATAATTTCCTTATATTATATTGCAGCCATGCCGTTTATACCGGTTACTTGGCAGAGCGATATATTTGCAATGGCGGTAAACCCCCCATATTTGTTCTCACATATTATGTTGTTTTGTTGCTTTGCTGAAATTGTATAAGACTAAACAACACTTTTAAAAGGAGTAATAATTTTTTCAAATTATTAGTCCTTAAGGTCTACACTAGAAAGAACTGCAATTTCCCATTTAATTTAATAAGATTTTATTCCCAAATAAACTGAATTTGGCAAAAAGAATAAGTGACTGCATAGCTCATACTTGGCAAAAAGAATAAGTGAGTGCATAGGTCACCTTGTGGGATTTTTTCCCATTTATGCCAATCTCCTATATGTCCTATAATAAGTTAGACATAAATGGCCATAAATGGCATACTTGATAATTGTACCGGTAAGCCAGTAATATATTTGTTTGTTAATTTCCTATTTGGCAAATAGAATAAGGTATTGCATAGCTCATACTTGGTAGTAAATGAGTCTGCCAGGAAGTTAATACAAGAGGTTAACTATCAAATCACATAATTTTGTTTATTTTTCTCCTTTTTTCCCTTACAGCTAGTAAATAAGTCTGCCAGGAAGTTAATACAGGAGGTTAACTATCAAATCACAATCTCATCCAAATGCTTCTAAGTATAACCATGCGGTTTTATGAATCTGGTTTGTTTAGATTTGAAGCAAATACGTACTAGAAAGGATATACTCTATGTGGAGAAACCAAAGTTTTGTTGTATTATTGGATTAGTCATAGGCTTTATAAATTTTCTCGTTTTAGGCGGATTGAATTAGTCATACCCTAATATTAGCTTGTAAAAAGTCATTGTATATGTATGCTTCTCTCTAGCGCTTTGCTAGAGTGTACAACAACAACATACCTGTAAAAATGGTTTCAAAACAATCTAAAAACACAATCAATATTCACACAACAAACCATCACTTTATTAATTTGAAAACCTAACAGAAAATTATCTTTAAACGGATACAATCAAACATACAAAAGAAATAATAGTCCCCAAATTTGAATGCTTTTAACTTCACTACAATACACTCAAACTCACAATAACAGATCAAATATATTTATCATATGCTGTAAAATGTAAATTTAAACTTCAACCTACTGTATTTATAAGTATTCCTATACAGAAAATTTATCAAATACACAAAAAATACAAAATTTATGAATTAAAATTTACATTTACATAAAAAATATAAATGTATGAAAATTTTTATAACCATTAATTTTTTTTGGCAATTGGTCCTCTTAGACAAGACCCAACTGTTCATCAACTTGACACCCTTCTTAATTGTGATTATTTTATTAATATAGTTCTTCTATTTAAGGGTGTAAGTAGTTGAGTATTCTTCACACCACCAATCCTTCTCTACTACTACTACTATAGAAAATGTCAATTTTGTCTCAAATTTCTTTGGCTTGTAACTCCATTGTCTTGAAAGATGTTTTGTCTGTCATGTTTGAAAATGATAACGGCATTGACTTCTAACTAGTTAGTGACATGCATACCACGTTGGATGCCATTGGTATGCGTATTAGGGTAAGGGTTGAGCTTATCTTAGAGGTTGAAAAGTAGGGTTACTCACCAGAAGTGTATGAGAGTTTGAAGTTGCTTAAGGATCTTCAGGAACCTGACAATGCGAAAGCAAGGACATTCATGAGAGTTATCAATGAGACTGAGATTAAGATCCTTGAAAAAATTTCCTTGATTGTTTAGTTTCATAAGAAATAAGAATGTAGCTTCATGTGGTGATTTCCAATGTGCTCCCTCTAGGTGTCTGTCAAGTTTCTAGTGTCCTTATGTTTAATTATGGTCTTTTATTTTGTTTGTTTAAAAATTAGGCTGGTTGATGTATGGTTGATGTCTAGTCTAGTCAGGTGTCGTTTGTACATTGTTTATGAATGGTGATGTAATATAAATAATTTTATGTGTTATTATGCTATGTGTTGGACCGAGATGATTTTCCTTTGATGTTTTTATTTACTCCATGACTCAATGGCTGTGGTGATACATTGTCTGTCTGAATAGGTAAAATAATGAGAATGCATGTATCTTGGCGGGTTACCCCACTTTTATGTATGAGAATGCATGTATATTGACATTTGTTTACATTTTTTAAGGAGTATCAAGCCAAAGTCATCATTACAAGTAAATTGAAATACTTTTGTTTTTTTAAAGAGAAATTGAATGAAAACAGAAGGGAGCTGTTTAGGAATATGTGTTTCGGAAAATGGTTGGATATATCTTTTTTTGACCATGAAACACATTTTATAGATTACATCATACAGAAGCAAGTTTTTATGGATGATGCTCACTATGATATGCCACTGATATATAATGTCGAAGGTCGCTTTTTTACATTTTGGACGTTCGGAGTTTTCTCTTATAACAGGGCTACTATTTGGATGTTATAGTTTTAGGACATTCAAGACCGGGGATGTTAAATTTGTATCGAGAGTACTACCGCACAAGTTAGGGTTAAAAGTAACTAATTTAGACCTTTTAGGAGTTATTAAGGACGAAGAGTTATTTGGTAAGTTAGTTGATGATGATGCCATACGTGTTTGTCTTTTGTTAGCATTAGAGGTAATTTTCATGGGGAAAAAGTTAGTTGATGAAGTTCCTGATACACTAATGCGTTTGGTTGAAAACCTTAAGGTCTTCCGATGGGGTGAGTACATTTGGAGGCATTTGTATGACCAGATTTTGAATTTAGTTAATAAAAATAAATGGGAGCATCTTCACGGTCTCAGTAAATTCAAGAATTATGTTCCAACATATACTTTTTCCGGGTTTGTTTGGTCTTTCAAGGTTAGTATAATATTATTATAATTTTGTTTAAATGTTGGATATACCAATATTTTATGAACATATAAATGTTTTTTTTTTGCAAGGTTTGGATTCTTGAAACTTTTAAAGGAAGCCATAATTGGTGGAATAGGGACCCTGAAATCATACCACGGGGAGTAGCGTGGTCAAGGAAGCAATTGTTTAAAAGATCTGATTAGAGTTTATTATTTGGAAAGGTAAAATAAATTTATCAAATTAATATTAATCATATTGTCGACCAGGTAAAATAAATTTATCAATGTATTATACGGAAAGGATTAGTTTGTATAATGAAATATTTTTTGCATTTTTAAGGACTCGACTGTGAACCTTGATCTTACACCGACCAAATCAGAGCACCAATCTGATTGGTATAAGTTTTTTCGCGAGTATTACACTGCCTACGTACCAAGGATTGCTCCGACAAGATACCCATATCTGTTCGTTGATTATCTAAAGAAATTTCAGCATCACGCAAGCGTGAAAAGCTAGATACTAGAGACTTACCCATTATTCATAGGTGTGATACTACTAGTGTTGAATAGATTAGGGTTAAGGATTGTGTGATTTCCCAGCTAAACTCTCGTGTATACAAACTTGAGACTATTATTAAGGTGACTTGTAATACAAACTTATAAACCACAACTTGTGCTTTATAAAAATTTAATAAGTTATATTTATTCACATCGCAGGTTCTTGGTCGTGAACGCAAAGGAGTACTTTTGGTAAGAGATGACATTACGATATGTTAACATTGGCACTTATTTTCAGGTAATAATGTGTGATAAACTTATTTGTGAACACAGGAGAAATTGTTTGTGGCTGATTTTTTTTGAATATTAGCTCGGAATATTTGGATGCACTTAATGAAGAATTTCATGAATTGTACCAGACAGCTTTTATTGATAATCGACCAGCTAAAAATGGTTTAGATTATGATGACGATTTAGTGAAGGTAATGTATTTTTGTATCAAGTAAATGTTTATTGGTTAATATACAATTCAATGTTAACAATATCTATTTAAACAGGATTATCTTATACAAGAAGATTGTAGGGTGATACAAGAAGAGGAAGAAAGGTGTCGTTTGGAAGATTTAAAGATGAAGGAAGCTTTGTTTCTAAGTAGTTTGAAAGAGGAGGTTAGGGTACGTGAGGAAATTTTTTTGCTAAAATTTGAAGAGGATAAGAAGAAAAGGAGACACGATCTTATGAACTCAGATCATTGGAAAGTTTCTAACTCAAAGTTTACCAACGGGAAAAGAAGTCAATGGTCTGGTGCCTTTTCAGCTTATTATTGGGGAGACACCTTTGTTAATGTTGAAAAAGATAGACCCTTGAATGCCTTAAATGACCAAGACATGACTCAATTTCTTAAAGATGTTACCCTTTGGGTCTAGGTATTTAGTTAGTCTGTTTTTACATACTTACTTTATTAAAAATATTCAACATCTAATATACGGTTAGTATTTGTGTAGGATCTTTCACGTTACAACAAGGCTCCTGACAGAGTACATTTAACAGACGCGTTTGACATCTTTCTTGGTCGTCAAGGACCGCTTCGTGCCAGGTTTCCATGGTGCAAAGATGTTAGTGTTGACCGAAGGTTTTGGGAAACCTTAGTGTGCTTAGACCCTCGTAAGAAAGGTTGGATAATAGATGAGGTAATTATATAAACAATGTATTATTAATTTGCTGTCTTGAATTATTTTCAGTATTAAATACACTAATATTATTTCTATGTATTTTAACAACACGTAGAGTTGTGGGTGAATTACATGTGGCATGTTAGACCCCAAGACGCTGATTGAGCCATGGTTGGTGGTTACTTTGTGCAACTTCTTCTTCAAGACATGATCCCATTGTGGTATGTTGATGGCAACATGTACAAAGTTGCATGGAGCGATGTTGAGCAGTAAATATATTAAATACACATACGAGTTAACTATACTGTTGTTACCATTTATGTTACCCGACATGTATTTCCATTCATGTAGGTTTTTATGCCGATTAATGAAACGGACCAACATTGGTGTCTTGCACAATTTGATATTAGGACGTGAGTTGTTACTTTCTATGACAGCGGTATAACCTATGACCCCGAATGGCGTGAATGGTATATCAATATGAGAGACTATTTAAAGGTAACAATAAATTTCAATATGATACATGCGGTCTGTATGCTCTTCATTAAATATTTGTTAACATTTATCAATCGTATTCCTCTATTTAAGACCTATTCTGATACTTTATTTCTTGCAATAAACCATTCTCAAATACATTTTTATTAAAACCACAATATGTCTGACTACTTACCTATTGATATTCAAATCGAAATTATGAGTAAGCTAACAGTTAAGTCTTTACTCCAATTCCGAACAGTATCAAAGCTGTGGAAGTCTTCAATAGACGATTACAACTTCATCATTTCTTACGGTATCCGTAAAAGTGTCAACACCTCTTTTCTTGTAAGCTATTATACAGGTTTCCAAACCTACATCGGTTCAGTGAATTACAATTTCAACTTTACTCCACTAAACACCAATCTTATATTATCACTTTTGTCTCTTGTTTCCACGTGTGATGGTGTTTGGTGTTTTTCATACGGTGACAATATGATGGCAGTTCTCTAGAACCCATCCATCATGAAATCTGTTGAGGTTTTCATCCTATATTTCATGTATGAACAAGAAAGTGAAAGAATCCTTATTGGTTTTGGTGTCCAGCCAGACAGTTTAGACCCAACAATTGTAAAGATCTCTTATCCTTATTCATGATTAGGTTCATGGTTTGTGTCTGTCTATACAGTAAGCACCAATAGATGGATAAGGCTTCAAAATTTGCCCAGTACGGCACTTAGAATCAAACACACAAGTCAGGTTGTTATAGGTAATTTTATTTACTAGGCTGCTTCCGATAGGTTTAGAATACATAACGATGGCGTCATGCACACAAGTTATGTTTTAATTTCATTTGATATGGTTACCCATAAATTCCAGACAATAGTCATACCTGAAACAGTAATTGCTTGGCTTGTTGCCCCCTTCTTTATTTCCCAATTAGGCAACAATCTGGTAGTTTCAGCAAACTACCTTGTAGGTGAGGGTCGAATACTCTGTGGTTGGCTCTTAGGGGTTGATGGTTATTCTGTAACATCTTATAGGATGGTTTTCAGTGTTAACACCCCGTATTATTCCAAGTTAGTTGGATTTAACAATGATGAAGAACCAATAATCGAGGTTGATGATACTGGTTTCCAGATGGATACCACTCTCCAAGTGTACAACCCAACACAAGGAGAGTTTCAAAACTTGGGTGTGGATGCAGATCCTGGTTCCTTCTTTGTTGGGCCAGTGAAAGATTCGTTAATTCTGGTTAATCATTCAGATCGTTTTATTAATTTGGCTTTGCCTTCACTTGGTTAATTTATAACCATGATTCTTTATTAAGCTTATGTATTTTGTGTTTTCAAGTATGTTGTTGTTAGGTTTGTTGTATCGTAGATCTTTTTTCCTGAGCTTACATATTTACATGGAAATGGTTGATTACAACCATTTCGGTTGTGCCCGTTCATGCCACACCTGGTACACGAAGCTAGAGTAGGCGCCTCATTTGTTGAACGGATTCGATCTTTATTTTTCAGTCTACCAGGTGGTCGCTTGTTCATAATAGGCGGCAATACTACTTGCAAGTCATTTGGAGTTTCCCATAGTTTAGGATCTTTTAAAGGATACACCAACTCTTGGTAGGTATCTTTGAGAGTTGTTTTCGTAAACCATGGTTTAGCCCACAAGCTGTAATTAGTCAAACCGGAAACTCTACAAACAACACAAACGTGACCGCATGGGATTCCGAAAAGTTGCCATTTACGACAAGTGCATTCAAATTTTAACAAATCAACCTGATGCACTTCTTTAGTGTTACAGACTTGGTATAGTTGCAAGTGATCAATGCCCTTGACAGTCCACTTTGCACTCTTTAACATTATGTCGTATACTTTTGCAGAAGCCCAATCAGAAAGCTCATGAACAGGTGCTTCTGGTATGATAAAAAAATTATTTAAAAAAATACAATTGTAGGACAAAATAGGTATTAATACTACAGGTAAATAAAATTGTTTATGGATTTATATAAAATAATACACGCGTATCTATGTCGCTTTTCACAATACCAGCGTTGCAAAAGGTCTCGGCAGTACTCAACAAGCATGGTTATGGGGACTCTCCGAATAACCCTAGTTAATGAATTAATCGATTCTACGCTGTTGGAGGTCATGTAGTTGTAATGACTACTTGGGCAGTATGCCCTCGACCATTTCTCAATACCTGCTTGTTCTAGTTTGTTTACTGCTTCAGGTCTATACACACGCAGTTCAAAAATTGCTTTATTGAAAGCCTGCATAGTGTATGCTTTACATGCCTTCTAAAAAATTCCACGATGTTTTTTACCTTTTAGATTACAATTCATCATCAAATGACGATCACAAAAACCATGGAATGAATTGTTGAAAACAGTACTACAAGCAAGGATAATTGCAGCATGTCTATCTGATATGATACACAAATTAGGTGGTTCACCTATTTGCTCTTTTAACCTGCTTAAAAACCACGTCCAAGATTCACCTGTCTCACCATGAGACACCCAGTGGCAAGAGGTAGTATCTGGTTGTTACCATCCATTCCAACTGCTAGCAGATTTGTTCCTGAGTAGTTTCCTTTAAGATGAGCCCCATCTATTATTATCAATGGCCTCATATAACGTAAGAAACTTCTTATCTGTTTTTTTCAAAAACGTATTAGTTGTATACACTATGAAAGAAATTTGGAAAAATATGATTACAATTTTATAATATGCTTACCGCAAACCCAAATCCGACATATAACATCTCAAAACGTCCATCATCATCAGTGTGAATGTGTGTTACGGTACCCTCGTTTTCCAATTTTAAGTTATAGCAGTAATACGGCAACTGGGAAAACAAATCTTCATGACTTCCATTCATCATTTTTAGTGCAATATTTCTACCTCCCCAAGCTCGCTTGTACGATATGTCGATTTTCCAATCTACACTCATATCATGTTAAATATCCTTTACCTTATAGATCCTATTACTACATCTTATTTTCTCAATCAGTATGCTACCCAATAATTTCATAGTAGCGTTACGATGATTAGGATTTATTTGAGTTTTTAAACAAGTGTGGATGTCTTTGCAATTGCTAACAACAAACGTATTACCATTTTTAACCGTACGAGTGTATACATTCCATTTGCAATATGGTTGGGCACATTTAACACTATACCTAAGTGGACAAGATTTAATAACAACATATTGAAAGTATTCTCTTAGAGATTTTACCCCTATAGCATACATGCATTCGTTTTTATTGTCAAAGTCATCCCCTATTTTAATACCATGACAATCCACACGTGATATTTTTAGATAAGGTTTAGGAGGGGACGGCGGAATAGGCATATGAGTAAATGTGTTTAACTGCCATTTTAGGAGGTTATCGGGTTCATTAACATAATCATTAGGAAACAATGAAACATTAAGATCAAAATCATTAACAGGGGGAACAACAACTGTTACCTCTTTTAGATCTTTGATTTTTTTGATGATTAATTTCTGAACTATGTCACTTTTGCCACATACTTCGTTCACAAAGAATTGAACGTCGTCTTGGTCCTTAACCTCGAAAATTTCTGAACCACATTTGTAGGATATACTGAAATAATTGTTGCAAATAATGTCGAATTTTTTTTCAACATATGCCAACAGGCCACCGTAATCAATATATGTGGGTAGTAAAACTTGTCTCTTGGATGATTGAAACACAAGGCTAACCTTAAATTTTAACTGAGTAGGGATAACCATATTGTGTGTTTACACAGTTTGTATGTGACAAACACACACTGAAATTTTCTATTCTATTTATTTACTATATTACATACACAAATAAATGACATCAACTACCAGTCGCCCTGAATTAGTAAATACTTTCCTACCCACATATTTAAACGATCCTTAATGGTTATTGTGTTTCAACTAAGGTCCCTAAAGAATAGGATGTTAAGTTGTAAATTTTAAAAGGCCTATCCTTATATAAAGCTTTCAATAGCCATCTTAGTTAAGACATAAAACAAGAAACAAAAAAACATACCCTTCAAAAACACACACACAAATAATGGTTCGATGCCCCACTTGCAGGGCCCAATATGTTATTCGCACTTCATGGACTTCTATAAACACAGGGAGGAGATTCTATTATTGTCTGGTATGTTATTTGTTTAAATATTTAATTGGTTACTTATAATATTTAACTAGAACCTGCTAAATTTTGTAAAATTTTAAAATGTAGGGGACTTGTGGCATTATAGATTGGTATGATGATCCAATGTGTCCAAGATCTGTTCAGATTATACCAGGCTTATTGAGAAATATCAACACACTTCAAGCGAAAAATGATGAGCTACAAAACACAATCACTGAACAAGCAAACCAAGCGCGAAGATTGAAGTGGATTTTAGCTATTAGTTGGTTTCTATTTGTTGCTTACCTAATGAACTGATATGTAATAATCTAATTTATATTTTGTACAACTTTTATGACTATGGATCTGCTACATTGTTTATGATTTTGTGTGTAATCAACTACACTATTTCCAGCTGTGTGAAGTAGGGGTTATAAAAGGTATAAAGAAATTAAAGATGCAACAGTCAATACAAAGTAGCAACTATTCCAACTACCCCAAAAGAACTAAACCAAACCACTAGTCACCCAAAAGAGATAAGGTTAAATAAGTTCTGAACAGTATAAGCAACATACCTCTAACTGGCAATCTTATACTTCCAAAAGTAGTCAAACATATGCTCACGATACGCAAGCCCTACTTTCTGTGGATCTTTTGCAGACAGAGACATTTTATGAATCAAACGGTACAAATTAATGCACACCCAAACACTACAATCTCCGTATGCATCACCTTGTAAGGGGACATCCTTTCTAACATCAAACTTAATATTGTAAGTTTCAGGATCTATGCATTTAGCCTCTAAAATGCCCAATCACAAAGATACTGTGGTATACGTGTCTTAAACGCTATCCTCATATATGACCACCACTCTCTTGTCTCCTCAACAGAAACACCCATCGAATCATACAATGTGATGACACCGGACCTGATATGCAGCACACCGAGGCAGTAATGTGTCCTGGGTTTGTTTATAGAAAAGAATACCTATATTCAAAAATAAGTTAATATAAGATCATACCTAAATTATTTATTCGTTATTGAAAAGATTAGCTACACACCTGTTCTACGTCTGCCCAAATAATAGGATACCTCACTCCATTACAAACCCATCCAGGAATGTCACTTTCGCGCATGACAAAATCACAGAAATATGGGCCGGCTATGGCCCAATCAGCGTCTGCTAGCCTAAATTCCCACATAAGGTCGAACCATGCGTCTAAGTGCTAGTTGTTGGATTGAAAATACATTTATTGTTAGAAAATCTTGGTGGTAATATATGTAACAAAAACAAATTTAATATAGAATAGAAAATCACGTTCTTTGTCCGATAGCCAACCACCATGGTTCAAACCCAACAGAGTTAACCAAAAAGACCGATCAACCTCTATGTCATAATTGCCCCACGCTAACAAATGAGTTGTCTCATCAGCTATGGTGATAACCTGATCAATACATTTTGGCAATTTGACCTTATTTCTTCGACTGTAAGGTGGTCTTGATAAATCCTGATATTTGTAAATCAAAGAAGTTATAACTTAATCGTTTACTTTCAAAGTTTGGCTTCAACAATAATCAAGATTAATTACATCACAATATTCAACCAAAGGGAATTCGCTTTTAGCAATTTTACTTAGTGGGATTGCATCCTTTCTTTTACGTGTCTTATTCGATTGAGTGTTCTTCTGAATAGTACATTTATTCAAATTATTAAAATCTTTAAGTAAATAAAAAAGGGAAAATAATTGAACATAACAAATTTGTATGTACCGAGTCTTCCAAAGAGATAAACATCAGATCATGATCATCATCGCCATCGGCATCAAATAGTATTCGTCTCTTTCTACTTTGTAATCTCTTTATGGATTTTTTTTCTTCTTCTTCCTTATTGCCTTACCTAAATGGACTGATGCAGTAGTTGGTGATTGGACTGTATATGGTTCAACTAGAGCCTTCCCTTTATATGTCTTCCGTAGGAGTTGTCCGAGAACTTTCACAGCCGAAGGTGGTTCATTTTCGTTAACAAAATTTACCTCATACAAATACAATGCCAAATCCTGACATGGATAGTAATTACAAGTCATCAACCAAATTTAGTGTATTTAAAATAATTTCTTATACATATAAATGTTAATGTGCAACTTGATAACCCCTATTAATGAGCCCTATATTGAATTTTTTTTTTCATATAGTACACTGAAGTGACCACTAACCTCCTATATTTATGGGGCATTAATACCAATTTACCTTCCATCTTACCCTATTTAAGATAACTTACCAGTTTTAGAATTCATTCATCTCTTACAATTTTTATCATATATAAATTTTTATTCAATCCAAAATATGCCTCTTATTCCCTCGAGTGTTCATTTGGAAACTATTTTTTAGCGTGAAGCTATGGAAGAGGAACATTAGGGTGAATACTGTCATAGGAATTGCATGGAGCTTAGTGAAAGGATGAGGCAAAGAGATTGTAGCACTGAAGCAAACTAGGAATCGCGAGAAGACAATTGTTGTGGCTTATCTAAGAGAGATTCAAATTGGAGATATGGAGAAGCTTGACTGGTACATGGCAATGGTGATGCAGTTGAATAACCGTTTATATCGTAAACAATGGTTCATGGCCATGATGATGAACCAGTAAATGGTAATGATGTTGTACGTTGTGGAACAATTTCTATGGAGGTAGAAGTGGTTTCAATTATGTGGGTGTTTTGATATAATGGTTTAGGGTTACAATATGTTAAGTTAATGAAGTATCCAACTTGTTGGATCTAGTATGTTAAGCATGTTTTATATTTCAACTTTCTTTATTTAAGTTAATGAAGTATCCTATATTTTAATGATGCAGCAGTTGAGTAGCATTTTTGAGTTTTATGATATTAGATTTTAGTTAATGGTATGTAGGCATTTGATAAAATATAGTAGTAAATAAACATACAAAAACCAAAATTAAGTAAACATACCCGACACTTTTGCTCCACGAGACTTTGATCAACATGAACATCATTTTCATACTTTTCTCCTTCAACAACATCAGTCGTATTCAACACTTGGTCCCCATTCTCAGACAATAACTCATCCAAATGAATATCTTCTGTTCCGATCCTAACCATATCATTTAAGGAATGATTCTCAATGTTGTCAAAGTCAAAACCAGCATTATCCTGCAAATATTTAAGTATATTTAGCAAGTGAACTAAATAATGTAAATCATATAAGTATAATAGAATTACATACATTCACTTGAGATTCCTTAAATGATTCATTGAAATTTGGTAAATTTAAATCCATCGAATAATCTACAACCATTTGGGTGGATGGTTAGACAGGGACTGCTACTTGGAGGATTTGTGTCATACATGATGACGTATAGTATTTAAGGTCACTGTAATACAACTTTGAAGATTGACCATTACAATATGCAGGAACAAACTTGTCACATGACGCTTCACCAATCAAAACATTTTTAATTTCACTTTCGAGGAGCTGTAATTAAGTAAATTCATTTTTGCTCAAAATAATTATTAAAAAAATTACACAAAATGTTATAGGTTAATGAGTAGTCAGGGTAAACTCATCTAACCTTTCCATCACAAGATTCAAGTTCATTTTCAACAAATTCTTCGGACATGTGTTCATTAGGACGGTTTATGTCGCATGAGAATTCACCATTCAAAACGTCTAATAACGAACTTTCAGGTAGCTGCAATGCAGTAAATATATATTCACTTTACTTAAAGATAATTACATTAAAACCGTTACTCCCTCCGTCCTAATTTATTTGTCCAGTTTTGACTGTCTGAGTCTTTCTTTGTCAACTTTGACCTTAAATATTTTTGTATGTGTTATTTAATATTTGGTGAAAAATATATGAATGGATTGAGTTTTGAATATATTTTTCATTGGTATAATTTTCATCAAGTATTATATAACACAAACAAAAATATTTAAAGTCAAAGTTGACAAAAAAGACCAAAAAAGTCAAAATTGAACAAATAAATTGGGACGGAGTGAGTATATGATAATTACTTTTGATAATACAAAGAACCTTTCCATCGCGAGATTGAAGTTGTTGTAGAACATATTCATTGGACACAGACTTCGCGTCGGACACTTCACCAATTAAAACGCAAGAAATTGCACTTTTAGCCATCTGCGATGAAATACTAATATATTGATTTTTAAAAATGGATAGTAACAATTAAATTACAAAACTTAAAGAATAATTGGGTGATGACAACTAACCTTTCCATCAGCAGATTAATTTTCTTTATTAATAAATTCTTTATGCTTGGCCACCGAATCTTCTGACATAGACTCATTCTTGTACTTTAAAAATGTTTCAATAGCAGTAATCCTTTCCTTAACAGCGGCCAGCTGTAGGAGAACAATTGATGGATCAGCATCTGCTAAATTTTCAATTATCTTAACCCTTTCCTTAATAGCGTGATGTTCAGCCACAAGCTCTTCTTTTGTAAACATTGGAACATCAGGTTCAGATTGCCGTTCAAGAGCAGCCTCAGATTTAAATTGTGGTTCTAGTGCAACATCAGGTTCAAATTGTCGTTCAATAGAAACATCAGGTTCAGATTGTCGTTCAACAAAAACATCAGGTTCAGATTGTCGATCAAGAGCAACAACATTTTTTTCACCAACAGGAATTTCATGATCAATCAATAGTGGTTCATGTTCAACATCATGAGACCCAAAATATTCCATACTACGAATGAACCATGGCTGCAGCAACTCATTACTCGTTGGAGCCATAGACAGAATTAGATTAGACCATTCAGCAAATAAAGTTCAATAATCACCTTTCTCAAAATTACCTATCTTCGATCAAGATAAACCACGTAGGATAACTAACGGATCTTTCTTCCACCAATATCTGCTGTTTGTGTACATCTCCAATATATAGATCTATAATACCATTAGATTTGTAATGATGAACATCAACTATGGACATAGGCCAACTAGATTTATTCATACAACCATAACTAAAAGTTATTTACCAAATCAAGGAGACCAAATAGCGTATTAACTTTTTTCAAAATGCTACTCAAAAGGTGAGACCTATGGGTTACATAGAATTACCTTTTATCACAGTTTTGTTTTACCTTCTGCATAGAGCATATACTCAGGATAACTAAGACATAGTCCTAACTTTATGTGGCGCTTTTAAAATATGAAATTGCCACTAGTTTTTCTAAAATCTTTTACAACAAGATTCCTAAAGTATGCATGATCAAATTACTATTAATGTATTACACACCAAAATAGAAATAAACATACCTTCAGTGCCTAAACAAAACCATATACATTATAGGTCTCATTCTTTTTTGAAGTATGACTCTTTTTTTCCTTATTCTTGATGGACGCATTTTTTGATTCCTCGTCATAACGGCAACACGATGCCTACTTATAACATTCACGGTCCTTCTGTAGAAAGCTTTCCAAATACACTCACCCCAGGGGTATGCATCCCAAGCAGGCAAATCATCAACTAATTCCAAAAGATTATCAGCAATATAATTCTTAGGCTTCCTATCCATAAATACTATATTTACAACAAGTAGTAAACAAACTTTCACAGCATCTTCATTAGATAACCGAGACCACAAATAGGCGCTTCTAGTTACCATCAAAAGATCAATAACCCTAACTCTCTTTACTGGCTGCCCTATTTTTTCAGGGAATACTCGGTCAATAAAAGGACTATTTTTTAAACCTAAAAAAGTATCTTCCTTTGGAATTTTCATAAACTGAAAACCAGTTATCAAGCAAAATTCTTGCCTACCAAAATCAAAAGTATTATCAAAATCTTGTAGGTGATAGGAGGGCAATCATTATTATTTTGTTGTTGCTTTACCTGATGCTGAAAAATGTAGTTTAGAAGATGGTTATCGTTCGCAAAGGATGGAAAATCCAACCATTTACCAAACCGAGTAGATCTAAAAATCGTATTTCGTCTTTCATTCCTATTCTTACATAATAACTCCTTAATCGATGCCAGAGTATGTAAAGTTGATCGCATTATGACCTTAGCATCAAAAACTTCAATCACGTTATCCATGATGAACTCAATTGGGGTTTCTTCTATTTAGGGTTTTTAGTTGTTTTGGCTCATGAACCGAATTAAGGTTTCTTTAATTTAGGGTTTTTTACATGTTGGCGGTGAAGGGGTGATGAACTACATGTAGTAACTGGTTACTACATTTTTGGTGTTTAGATGGAAATGGAAAATGGGCACAAATATCCAAGTTGTACTTTAAAAATAAAAATTTATATTTTTTACCTAACGGTCGCTCTAAATAGTATCTAAAATACGTAAGTCGCTCCAACAAAAAGTTTGACTTTTATTATGGAAATACAAAAAATAAGAGTCGCTGTAAGTATTATTACGGGGGTCGCTCCAAGATATTAAAAAACATAGCTATAAAAGTACACTTACACAACATGTACTTTAATTGTACAATTTATATTATCTTATATGGTTGATCTAGTCGCTCTGGTAGTTCTGGTCGCTCTGGGGCATTTGAGGAAAAAAGAAAATGGTAGAGCATTTTTCACAAACACCCTTTGATTTTGGGGCAAAAATAGAAATAGCCCTTAATTTAAGACGACAGGAGTACTTATATTGGAGGAGATGGTGTTCTTTTAGTTTATTGTATTTCTTTTGTTTTCATCTTTTTCGGTAGCCACAAATTTTAAACTTTTAGCCGACTAATCATATGTGTTTTGAACCCACTATCACGCATAATCATAATGAGTAAGGGAGGTGATTTGTGCATATATTTTTTTGTCATCCATCACTAAATGTGCATCTGTGTGTTGCATTGTGTGCATCAGTGATTGTACATTAGTGGTAGATGAAAAAAATAATGTGTGTACAAATCACCTCCCTAATGAGTAAAAGTGTTATCTTGGAGAAGGTTGACATGACTTCACGTTTGTTTACATCTTACAAGAATTGAAATTAAAAGCTCTAACATTTTGGTTGTGACAGTTTCCTTTCATTTTGGAAGCTATTTTTGTATTTGGCTTTGTCTAGACGTGAAAAAAAAACCGAAAACCGAAACGAAACCAAAAATAACAGATACCGTAACCGGTCAAAACCGGTTTTGACCAAACAGGTTTCGGTTTTTGTACTAACCACCGGTTAGTAACCGGTTTGGATTTTTTGAGAATCAACCGGTTTGGACCGGTTTTTTATTAACCAGTTTGGCCAACCGGTTTTTAATAACCGGTTTGTGGTGGAATTTTTTTTAAGATTTTGAATTTCGAATTTCAAACCGGTGGGGAGCGGGGATGAGCGTTTTTTTGAATTTATGGATGTAAATTTTATCATTTGCCATTGTATGTTTAGTATAAATAGAGGGGTTGTGTGTTGGTTCATTTACAACTTTCACATAAGCAAAAAAAACACGCTAAAGATCAAAACCGAAATTATTTCACTAATGGCAACATAATTTAGTTCAACTACCACCGGTGTTGGTTCTTCAAGTGCACCGACGATTGTTGAAATTGTACCTTGCACCTGAAAAGCCGATGTTTGGCAACACTTCAACCTCGCCAAGATGTTGGATAACACGACAAAGGCTCAATGTAAGCTTTGCTTTCATTTATTGTCGGCGGCATCCAACTCGACGTTGAGGGCGCATATCAAAATGAAGTATTGTGATGCACTCAAAGCGGTTCCGAAAGCGGGTCAATCGTCTATGGGTCGAGATGGGGGTATTTTTGTATACAATCCGGATATTGTTCGTGAACAATTCGCCGGCTTAGTGATTCAAGAAGCTTTGTCGTTCAACCACTTCGACAACCCTCGAATGACGAGGGTGTCTTAAACCCATCTTCAACCAAAGTATAATCATGTAAGTTGTACTACTCTAAAACGCGATGCTATGAAACTATGAAAAACTACTAAACAATAATTAATAGATGGATTTTTAAAATTGAATGCTAGTGTCAACTTAACAACGGATGTTTGGTCCGCTTCTCATGGTTTGCCCGGTTCGTACCTTTGTGTTACCGCACATTGGATTGATCTCGAATATTGGCAAAAGATGAAGCGTACCATTGCATTCGAAGACTTTCCGGTTCCTCACACGGGACCTGCTTTATTCAGAATGTTGAAAAAAGTGTTCATAAAATTTCACTTGGAAGATTTTTTTTTTCAATTACGTTGGATAATGCAAGTAATAACACAAACGCAATTCGTAGACTAAAACTAAAATACGAGCCACCTTTGGAGGGCATATTTTATCATAGTTGATGTGTTGCACACATCATTTGATTGTGCAAGATGGATTAGTAGTAATCCCGATAGATCACATGAAAGAATGTTTTAAAACAATGTTAAAAGATATTTCTAAATCAGGTACTAAAACATATGTTGACTATATTCAGTTGTGTAAACAATCGGATAAACCTTATTTAGCACCTAATTGGGACGTTACGACAAGATGGAATTCCACTTATCATATGTTCCAAAGTGGTCTAAAACAAAAACTGACTTTATAATATTTTCATAACACTTTGTCGGAAGCTGGTAGGTGTTATCCATTTTCGGTCCAACATTAGGATACTATTGAAAAACTAACCTGGTTGCTTGAAGTTTTTTAGAATGCCACAAAGATGTATCAGGAGTTTATTATCCAACGTCTCATTTGGTACTCCAACAAATATTCTTGATGTGTTCAAAACTAAGCGAATATGAATTGAATGGTGATATATATGCAAGTATGGTTTCACCAATGAAATTAAAGCTTAGGAAATATTTTAAAAAAATGCCACCGATAATTACTTATGCAGCCGCATTAAATTCATGTTTTAATGTAAGCGGAGTAGAGTTACTTATCGACTCGATTACAACTGATTTGGAGTGTTTTGACAATAACCCGTTCTTTGCAAAAGAGGCAAAAGAATCTTTTAACAAATCTTTTGAAGGTTTATGGGATATTTATTTTGCAAAATATGGTAACCCAACTCCTTCATCAAGTTCTGCTTCTTCATCGAGATCGCATACAGGGAATCCGATGCTTGGCTTGCTACAACGTTTAAGAGAAAATCCCAACAAACGGGAAAAGAATGATCGTTTATCAAACAATGAATATGAGAGATATATCACAACCGATTTTATCTCCCATATTTCAAACGATGAGTTTGCAAGTTTTGATGTTTTGGTTTTTTAGAAAGCAAAGAAAACAATGTTTCCCGTTCTATCCCGAATGGCCCGAGATGTACTAGGTGTACAAGCTACTTCGGTAGCTTCCGAATCCGCTTTTTCAACAAGTGGAAGGGTATTATCAAACAGAAGAACAAGGCTCACACCGGCGTCTTTGGAGATGTGTATGTGTTTGAAGGATCACTTGGACACTACCGACCGAATACAACACGTCTCAAGTCTTGAAAACACCCTAGGCTTCGAAGAAGGGATTTACGATGAAGAGGTGCAAACGGGTGAAGCGATAACACTTTCCGATGAAGAAATCGCACAAGATGAAGCTGCTAGCGAAGCTAGGTCCAACGGATCCGAAGATGAAATCAATTTCGATTAGCTATCCGATGTATGATGTTTATGTATTATGTTTTAAGTTTATTTATTATTGATGTATTTCCTTTCCGATATATTATGTGTTGTATTAAATAAAAGTCGAAGTTTATTGAGTTTATTTTGTATAAAACGAGAACGTCTAAACGAATTAACGAAAAAAAATAATAACCGAAAACCGGTTCCTAACCGGTCCCAAACCGGTTTCCACCGGTTGGGTTTTTATCCACCCGATACAGGTTGGTAACCGAACCGGTTAACCGGTCCAACCGATTTTCCGGTGGGTTGACCAATAACCGGTTAGGGTTCGACCGGTTGGGAAACCGAAACCGGTTAACCGGAATGTGCATGCCTAGCTTTGTCCTTTTTTGGTGGCTTTAATCTAATGCTTTGCCTCTAAGAACAAGGATAAGATGCTAGCTTGACATAATGTCATTATTTGTCAACGTTCGTCTATCAGAGTGAGTTGGTTATGGGGTTCTTTCTCATGCGAGAGGTCTCAAGTTCGAGTCTCCTTATAATGGTTTCCCTTTGTAGACGAATGGGAGTGGGCTCCCACTAACTACACTAACTATATCTATACTAACCTAGCCGTTCTAAAGTAACAATCTATAGTGGATGCAAGCAACAGACCGTTAACATTTTCTTTAACCAAAAAGACTTAAAAAAACAACTTTGTTTAAATGACTTTATCAACCATTAAGGTTAGGTATTACTTTTGACTTTATTTTCTTTGGGTAAAAGATTTTAACCTGATAGTAGATATGTGTCACGTCTTTCATTTACTTACGTTTAATTTATGCTCGATCATTTTGAATAATTCTTGCCTCTATTGTATCATCGAGCTCCTTAGTTTGGTCTAGCGGTGGCAAAATTCGGGTTGATCCGGCCGGTTGAATCGGAAATTAGCTTGGAGACTGTGTCGTATATGAGCGGGTTTTTGCTTTTTTGAGAACCGAATTGAACTGCTGGATTTTCATTGACCGGGTTTAATAAACCCGACTGGGTCATGACATCCTTTTTAAAAATTTAACTAAATTATTTTTATTTTCATAAACTTTTCTAAGTTTAATTAACAAGTTGAAGTGGTGATGAAGATTAATGTTAGTTAAAACAGGGTTTAAAATAACTTAAACACCGACTAATATTGACTTGTATAGTGTATTAGTACTAATTTGGAATCATAAGTTGATTGTTTTTGCTAATTTTTACTATAATTCAATAGATATAGAAATTAACCACTAAAACTTATCACCCAATCTTTTTCAATCGGTTCAATCGAATGTAAGGACAATGTGAGATAAATTATGATATCATACAACACTACGTATCAAATATATAAAAAAAGTATACATATGTATAAAACCGGTTTGACCCGGTGGTTCAACCGGTAACCCGGATACTAAACCGGGTTGATAAAGAAACCGGGTTTTAAAGCATTGGTCTAAACGGGTCTGAATTTAGATGAGCCTTTTAAAAACATGGGTCTAAGTGATCGGGTCTAGATGAGTTTTGATCATTTAAAAAAATAAAAAATAAAAAAATTAAGTAAAATGAAAAAGTGATAAAAAAGTGAAATTTTCTTTTGACCCGTTAGACTTGTCTAAACCCGTTGGGTAAGGGTTATATAATTGCATTTTGTATCAAATAACCAGACCATCACTAATATTTAGAGACCTAACTAGACCCGTCTTCTTAAAAAATCATTTTTCCGTAGTTAAAGATAGTACGTACGTCAAGAATTTTGCAGACCCTCGCAAGCCCTCGTTGCATGTGTATGTATAAAAATAAAACTGTTAATTCTTATCAACGGTTGGTTTGCACGGTGTTCACAAGGTTTTACGACTTTCGGTAAACATGCAACGGTCCGCAAGGCGATTCATAAGGGTTGTTATTGCTATTTTAGCAAAAGAAAATCATTATATATTTTTGGCCAGTTTGTCTTTATAACGAAGTTTTTCTTCCGTTGCGGAGCGCGAGGTTTTACGTTAAGGACTAATTTTGCAACAGAATGATAACACAAGGACTATTTTCATAAAGTGTCATTATTAAGGACTAACTTTGCAACAGAACGATAACCCAATGACCATTTCCGTATAGTATTTATCTCGGGGTTGTGAATTTTTTTACGAAAATAGTCCTTGGGTTAGCGTTCCGTTGTAAAGTTAGTCATTAAGGACTAACTTTGCAATGGACCAATAACCCGAAGGACAATTTCCGTAAATTGATTCTGATTTTTTTTACGAAAATAGTCCTTGGGTTGTCGTTCCGTTGCAAAGGTAGTTATTAAGGACTAACTTTGCAGCAAAACGATAACCCTAAGAACTATTTTCGTAAAATGTGTCTCGAAGTTCGTAAAAAAATTCACGACTTCCCAAACAATACTGCTGAATGTTATATAAGTATAATATAGGAACAAAAAGTATTTTGACCAAATTTTCCATATGTGTATTGATCATTTTTATGAAAATGATATATGTCATATTATGCATGCATGTTAAGTTTCCATGATGTTACAGACAAAAATCTTGCTAGAAAAGTCATTACAAACCTACCAAAAAAAGGGTCAAAATTTGGTTAGTTTGTTCACATGAACAAAACTCTAGCAAGTACTACGCTTATCATTTTTCACAACTATATTCCAAATCTTTCCTTTGCAAATAAGCAAACCTTGTTCTGTGAATTGTCAAAAGATTTATTCTTGGTCATAGTAAGACGTACACCAATGCCAGACATCACCATACCATTAGTCTTTATGTGTTTAATGATCTCGGGATATCACAAGTTGTCGTATGCAGCTGACACTTTGACGGTTAATGGATCTTTAAGAGACGGAGAGATGCTAAGTTCAGCTGGAGGAACATTTGAACTAGAATTTTTCAGGCCCGGTAACTCTGCTAATCGGTATGTAGGTATATGGTATAAGAATGTTTCTCCTCCCATAGTTGTTTGGGTTGCAAACAGAAAAAATCCAATCGTTAAAAAATCAGGCGCGCTAATGCTCGTTGGTGACCCTATTTTAACTCTTATAATCCTAGCAGAAGGCGTTAATCATACCATATGGAAATCTTTATCTAATGTGTCAAATAGTATTCCCATTTTGCAACTGTTAGACTCCGGAAATCTTGTTGTGAGAGACGAACATGGTATTAGTAAACCGGGCGCTTATCATTGGCAGAGTTTTGATTATCCGGTTGATACACTCTTACCTGGGATGAAGCTTGGCAGAAACTTAAAGACAGGCTTTGAGACGTAGCTGTCATCATGGACAAGCGTAGATGATCCATCACCTGGTGATTATACTTATCATTATGATCCTACGGGTTATCCACAAATACTTATGAGAAAGAATTTGGTTACTTCATTTAGACTGGGATCATGGAATGGTCTAGGATTTAGTGGTATGCCGTATATAAGACGCGCATATAACATTATGTTGCACTATTAATTGTATAAGTCTTATTAGTATAGCAAATAAAAGCCAAAGGGCTAAACCTGTTAGTTGATTAGTTAATAACCGTTTGGTAGTTATGGCGGTTATAGTTAGTTATTAGTTGGTAGTTATTTTCGGTTACTAAACCGAATGGACACAATGGTTCCAAAGCACCGGTTGGAAACCTATATATATGTACATACATGTAATGTTTCAAGGTGTGTCCTGGTAAACAATGTAACCGATATGTTGTTTATAATAATGAATCAATTCTTGTCAATCTTATGCTTGTTGATTGTGCCAAGACCTGTGCGTGCAACAATTCTACAATGGGCGAGTCTCTTCTCAATGAATTGCGTATAGTCAAGGACAGGAAAAGGCAATGTGATCATAAGAGGTACATATATCCATACGTTTATAAGTTTTGTTTGTAAGTTTTGTTTCTTCGAGCCAGCTAAAACTAGCTGAGGAAGAATTATAGGATGATGCTACCTTATTTGTTTTCTGGATCAACTCTTTAAAAGATAGCCAAT
>BQNB010056495.1:0-38648 GCA_026074375.1 Tanacetum coccineum | reverse complement strand
TTGTAGATTTTGACCTTTTTGCCTTGGTCAAGGGCATTTGGTTGAGATCTGCATTTGTGTTATATATACGTATACTAATACCACGAATCAACGATCACGTTGGAAAATCCTAGAACTTCTTGAGAATACTCCTCACAAGCTAATTCAACAACGTCGATTCGGTTCGCCGTCATATCATTATAATTAGCCGAGTATCTAGAAGTTTGATCAAGATTGTAAGTAATGGCCTCGTTGCCTACTCGAAGGGTTAATTCACCTTTATAAACGTCTATCAAAGCACGACCGGTCTTAAGGAAACACCTCCTGAGAATTAGAGGTACTCGAGGGTCTGGTTCAAAATCTACGACCACAAAGTTGGCTGGAAACTGGAATACACCAACTTTAACGTTGACATCTTTAGCAATACCGATCGGTCGGGAGATCGAACGGTCCGCTAGTTCTAGTGTGTTAGCCTTAATTTATTGAGTCGAACAAGGAAGCTCGGTCACTCTACGATGGAGCTTCGGTCTTTAATTAGTTAATGTTGTAATAGGATAATATCGGGAATCGGGCTCGATAGTTAATCTAATATTGTATATGTTTCGGGTTTAATCCCAAGCAAAACCCGAGCCCGGGTCCTAGTTTAAATATCCCGCGCGTCATTTAACGCGACGGGGTATATATACTTTTTCTTCTTTAGAAAAAGTAAGTTGTTAAAGTTGTTTTCATTATCTAAAAAAATCTCTTTCTCTTTTCTCTCTTAATTCTCTCTCTAGTTTCTCTCTCTAAACAACTCCTCTTTTTCTCATTTTCTAGTCCAATTTCGTGTTTGATAGATATGAAGTGAAGTATTAGACGGGTTCCTACAATTGGTATCAGAGCAAAGGGTGGATTCGTGATTGATTCGTGTGGCTAAACTAGCTCAAATTCGTGGCTTATTTTGTGGAAAAATACCCACGGCTCAAAAAAAAATTTTGGGTCTAATGGGTTGTTATTCTTGATCTTCACTTGTTCTACACATAAAAAGGTAAGAGTGCTTCAAATTTCGTGTGTTAAACAAGCTCCTAGCTCGAATTATAAGCAAACAAAGTAAGGTGTTCTTCGTGGAGAGTTGCTATTTTTTGGACGATCCACAAAGATATACATGTTATTGTGTGTTAAATCTTCTTAGAGACGCTTAATATTGCAAATCCTTGCTTTGGTTCGTGGCTTAAATGCTTATTTGAGTGATTTTGAAAAAATCGAGCTTGGTGTTCATAATGGCGGTTTGGTAAGGAAAGGGACAAGATCCACGATTTAAGGAAATAGTCAACGGCGGTTTGTTGACCAAAACAGCGAGTTGACCAAAACAGCGAGTTGCTAAAAACAGCGAGTTGCTAAAAACAGCGAGTTGCTAAAAACAGCGAGTTGCTAAAAACGGCGAGTTGCTATAAACGGCGAGTTGCTATAAACGGCGAGTTGCTATAAACGGCGAGTTGCTATAAACGGCGAGTTGCTAAAACGGCGAGTTGCTAAAACGGCGAGGTGCTAAAACGGCGAGTTGCTAAAACGGCGAGTTGCCAAACAACGGTTTGTGTATTTTATTAGGGCAGCAAGTTGTCAAAAGAAGCAGCGGTTTGATTATTCTATTACACGGCGGTTTGCTTACACTAGCAGCGGTTTGATTTAAAAAAAAAAGTTGAGCAATATATAATTTTTTACCGAAAAAGTTAAGCAATATATAATTTTTTCTATAGCCTTTCTAACTTATTTTTACACCAAATTCAAATTTTGGTAATAGGGCAAAAAAAAATTTCGGTCGACACCTTTTAGCGACACTTTTTTTGGAAAAAATTTAGTAAAATAAAAAAAATTTCCTATAGCATTTTTAGCTTATTTTTACACCAAATTTATATTTTGGTAATAGGGTAAAAATAATTTTTTTCATAATCCAACTGCGCCGCAATAATCAAACACAAAACCTACATATAAATCAAACGATTATTCATTCACGGTTTTCTATTGATTTTGTAAATCACGTTTATCTTTTATCGAGTTTATTACTCATAGATTGTAAATACCTGTGAATGTTAATTGCATTTAAGACCACAACATATCACATTATCAATTAAGATCTTATTTTATTGACACATCGAATTTCAATGGAATCTTCTAATTCTAATTCAAAAGAGAGAGAGCTTCAACTGACGCAACGGCTCGCAAAACAAAGGCACTCCATCTGCCTGACATGGTTTGAACAACTCGAGACACATCTTTATGATCTCTATCTCCGTAATTCGCCTTATGCTGTTGATGCATTTAAACCAGCATTTCGCTCATTCTTTGGTGAAGAGCATCAGACTTTCAAATTGAAGATGTTTCATAATTGGATCAGTTAAGGCTACAAATTGAAAAGAGGAATTTCATTGGGGTTAATGCATAGATTGTCCTTATGCACTCAGAACACAGTTCAAGGAATTTCTTGCCTCAAAAGGGGTAAATGCAACGGATCTTCTGAATCAAGGTTGGCAACAAGACTTCGAATACTTCACGCAATGTGAATCTAGTGCGTACAGACGTGAGTTACTCGAGAACCTGGATACACTTGAAGCGGTCATTCATAGAGTTGTAAATACATATGGTGTATTACGCATGAAAGAAAATGAACTTAATGCACTAAAGGAGAATGGAAGTCAGTTGCATGATGAAATACTTCATGAGCATCAAATTAAGTCAAGTGTCAAGATGCTAGTCTCAAGATTTTCAGATCAATCCAGTTTCAAGCAATGTGATGACAGCTTGAATTTATCAAAAAAGCAGTTTTGATTGTGTCTGAAAACCACAATTGCATTCAAACAAATCAGAGATTGAAACTCAGATGCAAAGGCAAGAGGAAAAGGTCGATATGCGTGAAGCAGTTGATGCTGGGTTGGTCGTATTCCATGTCTCAGGAAGCAGTGGGACAAAGTCCGACAAGCCATGGATAAGTAGCAGTTCAGGGAATTATACCACACAAGCTGTGGATGCAGATATCAGACCAGTAAATGACGAAGAGCCATTTGCTGAGGTACAATTGACTGCTCTACATAATATCCTTGCTAATGAACAACAGCATACTGAGCAATCTAAACCCAATTATGACACACATCTGTTGGAAACTATTGATAGCAATACCACTCCTACTTCAACAAATATGTGTCTAGGGAGGAGAGATGACTAGAATGCTTTGTTTAAAACTGAGCTTCTTCCAAACGAACAAGAAGATGGTTGATTAAGGAATTTACAATGAACTTTCAAAACGATTTTTCAACTGGAAAAAATTGTATTCAATTGAAATACTAATTCAACCAAAAGGAAGAAAGTTTTCAAAGTAACAAACCATGTAAGAATCAGGAATTTCCTGAATTTCGTGAATTTTTGTGATTAATGATTTGAAAGCTCAGCTACTGGCCAGAACCACACTAATTTGCAACTTGAAGAAACAAATTAAAAGTGTGAAGAAACAAGTAATGAAGCCAAAGTTAAAAATGACTATCGATTTGTGATTGAAACGGATTATCATTCGAATTAGAAACACAGTTGTGGCTAAAAATTACTTGCAGCAAATGAGCAACTGCATAAAGAAAATAGATTTGAAACAGACTTATAAAGAACTTTTTGATTCAATTAAAAAGACAAAAGTTCAGAATAAAGATAACAGTGAATCTTTAATTTCTCAAATTAATCAAAAGTCTGTCGAAAATGCTAATTTAAAAGCTCAAATTCAGGAAAAGATTTTTGCAAATGCAGCATTAAATAATGAACTTAGAAAGTTAAAAGGGAAATTATAGTTGATTCTTTTTTTAAGTTTACCAAAGCTCAATCTTGGGGCAAAAACAGCCTTTTTAAAACAATCTAGAACCATTTTGTTGTTAGGACAACCAGAATGCGTTTACGTCTGATCGACCTAGAAGTTCAAGACACGGTTTGCCTTCCCAAGTTGATGAAGGAAAATGATTTGTCAAAAATCAGTAAATCCTCATTATTTGCCTAAAGTTAGAAATCTGATGCTGCAAAACCTTATGAGTGAATGGCACCTAAATACTCTAGGAATAGTCATAAAGAATCGTTATGGTTATAATGATTGGTTCATGCTGTACTTTCTAGAGGATGTAGGGAAAATGAAACAGACAAAAACCAGGATTTCCTAGTCATAGGATATGCCCTCTACTAGAGCACACTGCCACTCCTAATGCTCATGATTGTACACCAAAACCTAGAACAATAAATAGGGAGTTCTCCTGTATCTACGTTAGTGGTGGAATGTCAAATGGTGAGCCTCCTAGTAGATCACTCGAGGATTTCTAGTTATCTTCTTTTCGGGACTCCAAAACAATTTGTTTGTTCGATTTGTCATAAATATAATATTTAATACAATTCATGATGATTGGTAATAAAGATCTGAATAAGGTGAATTTCGTGCTATGTTCAGTCCTCCAAGATTCAGAATCAACAATCCCGTTGATCCAAGAACCACCCCCCCACACTCATAAACTCTGGTAGGCAGATTGCTATAGGACAAAGGTTTTCTCTCAATAAGTCTTTCGCTGTGCATGAGAAACACACACACTCCTAGGATCTTGTTTCTTAGGTTGGAAATCCACAACGGGTAGAATTTTCATGAATGTTAGTCTTTACGGTGGATACCTACCTGGGAAAAATGTTCACCGATAGCAAACCAAGTTGACAGTGAACCTCCAATGGTTCAAATGATGATATAACTAACCCCATATGAATGCAATCAAACTCTTTATGTTAGTGCAGGTACTTCTAACTCAAGTGCAGGTACATCTGTCAATCCTTTAAAGGAAAGACTCAGAGTTTGGTTACCAAAAAGACTGATATCTCATACGTCAGGAGTTCAAGGAATTCAAATCTAATGAACATGCTTCAAATGACGCTTGATCACAACAGTTCAAGCCTCGGTCCTTATTGTCTCATGATGCCTGTTCAAATCAGTTCTTGCCTCGTTCTTCATCAGATGACGTAGTGATCAAAAACGGTTCAAACCTCGTTCCTTAATGTCAAATGGCGTCTGTTGGCATCTCTTCAAGCCCTGTTCCTTAAAGTAAAAAAAAGGTTGTACGCCCTTCAGAGAAAGGAAGTGTACGTGTCACGTGCATTTTATCACCTCGACAACGAAAAGAGAAATCTTTTCGGTTCATGAGCTAATATAACAAAACCTTCCAAGTCTTTGAGCTCATGGTAATGGCTTGTAATTATGATGTTGATTGCAACCCATCTTCTGATAAAAGGAAAATGTTTACGTGTTAGTGCATTTATCCTTAATAACGAAAAAAGAGAAATCTTTTCGGTCTTGAGCTACTTTTGAAACACTCAATGTTTGTTAGCTCATGTCATTGGTTTCGTATTATCTCTTTTGTACGAAAAATAGTTTTTCAAAGAAAAGGAGAGTGTACGCTTCAGTGCGCTTTATCTTCAAAAGAAGAGAAATCTTCTTGTGTTTGACCATTCTCATTAACAAGCTTCATATTTTCCCATGCTTGTTCGTTAGTTAAGTGGACCAACGTAGATCAGCTGGTATTCTAATTTACTAGATCAAAAATGGCAATCACATATGCAATTTTTGAAGGGGAGAATAGTAAATCTAATGTGATCAACCGGTTTAACTTGGTCTCTCAATGTGTATGAAACGATTGATGTGAAAGAGATGTGAAAAGAAGAGATGAACAGATCCTTCATTGCTCGGAGTGGTTACAGATTAGAAAGGGAAACCTTCTCTTGGATCTACAGAAGTTGCAAAAGAATCCTATCTTCCGCATTTCAGTTGATATTCGTCAGAACACAAACTTTGTTAGGGCATTCACTACATCAGCAAATGTCCCTTCTATCTACATTCAGCTATTCTGGAATACTCTGACTCATGATGTAAAGACTGGGGTTTATAGCTTTCAAACTTGATGAAAAATGGTTTACTCTGAGTGCTGATCTTTTTCGGAAGGCCTTAGAGATCACATATGCATTACAAACATTCGTCCCTTAAACCAGACTTAGCTTTGAATTATGGTAAATCTATCAGCGCTAAAAGAAGTGAAGAAGAAGCTATTGCAAGAGAAGGTCTGCTACTCATGCAAATTATGTTCTGGACTAGACCTGAGCCCATGCAAGAAGACCAAGACTAGATCAAAACTCTGGAAAAATTAAATGTGTCTCTTGCTGTGGACAAACCTGAGCAATGGATGATGAATTCCTCACGACAGCCTATCCAAAGGTTTCATTGAAAACTGAGCTCTAACAGACGAACGTGTCATCGAAGGTAAATAAGAAAATCCAGAAGTCATTTGGTTCTATGTCTTCCATGAAAATTCTCGATGACACTTATTAACTTTGGGATCAAATTTCTTTATGACAAACCAACCGAAGATGATCAGGAGAAATCTAAAGTTTTAGAGGGTTCGATTTTACCTACCTGATCAATTCATCAGACAGTAACGTCAACTCCTCACAGTGATTGCTCCCTTCTCCGGATGTCTCATCTACTAAGCCGTTGTCACTGGTTTACTCCTTCCACCAATCAACACGGAAGCTTACAACAAATCAACCACATCTCTCCCTGAAATATCTCCATTCATCGCCCTTTAGCTACGAGTGGCCAAGATTAGGTGCAAGCGATGTTCTGAAGTCAAGATGACTCGATCACTCTGCGATGTTTTGGCTTTCAAATTGTATCCCAAGTTCTACGATGTTTGATAAACTATCTAGGACAAACTTGATAATGCCCTCCTTAAGGTTCTTGAAATGGGACACATGAGTTATAATCGAGAAATCGTGAAAGAAACTACTCTGTGTGCCTTGGCCCAGAGGTCCTATCCTGATTCAAGAATTGAAAGAGTCCGAACGAGGATTATCTGAACCAAAAGGGTAAAGGTGAGGAGAAACAAGATTCAACTTACTTCATCAGGTCAACTAATAAAGTTGATCTTGAAGAATTTGATCTAAAGAGTGCTCTCTTCAAACATATGAATAAGATCAAGTCTGCAAACAGAAATACTGCCAACTACCATCTATACCATGCACTTATGGAAGCTTTGATAGCAGATGAAGATGCCATGGATAAGGAAGTTGCAGACAAGGTTAAAGATCACAAGAGAAAGCATGATAGTGATGATGATGAAGACGATGATGATGATGAAGGCCCTTCAGCTGGATCAAACCAGGGTAAGTCAGCAAAGAGGAGAAGACACGATTCAGGTGCTTCTGGGTCAGCTCAACCTCCTACAAAAGATGATGAGCAAAGTTCGAAGAAACCACGGAAGTCTGATGCATCTGCTTCCAAACAACATCCAGCTCTTCCCTCTACTGGATGGAAGATCACTGATACAAGAGATGCTGATGTTGACTCTTCGATGCACAGATCTGATCCCGAATCTTATACAGGTCATGAAACAATCTTCAGATAACATTCCAATGCAGGATGAAGGGCACGTCTCTAATCTGGAGGACACTGATAACGCCCACATTCCCAAGGTGTCGACCACTACGTGGTTTAAGCCTATTCCGGAAGGCGAGAGACCAGCTACACCTGAACCAGAATGGACCATTCCCCCGAATGATTTCCCAGAACTAGAGAATAACTGGGCAAATACATACGCCACAACGTATCAAGTTCCCACGGAGAACAAGCTTCAAAGGAAGACGTATGATATTGGGTCATTCATCAAATGGTTCTGTAGACAAACTGGAAAGAAGAAGCTCTGCAAAGCTGATTTAGAAGATGTGGACAGTGAACATTTTGACAGAGATGATAATACTAGGGATGATAATGAGGAAACTAAGCCTGATCCTGAAGAAATATATAAGTAAAAGATGAACCAGGAAAAACTACTATGGAAACCAAAGTTGAATCCATGGTCACTGTTCCTATCATCACAGTTTCTTCCATCGTCTTTATGATACTGCAGTCATCGATCTCTCATCTCCTACAACCAGTTACCTCATCCCGTCAAAGAATCATTCATTACAACTTTCACCACACACCTCCCGCACTACAAAGAGCAGTTTCAGTTCTTGAAATGGTCATGTCAAGGTGCTCCTGTGAAATTAGTTAGGACTGCGCCTTCTTTGATGAACTCATGGATACATCAGTTAGGGATCGTGCAAAATCGCAGTTTCTCCAACCACATATGTTCCACAATCCAGGAAAGACTATGAGATATTGTTGTGACCATTGTTTAATGCACTACTTAATCTTCACACGAATGTTTCCCCAGTTCCGGTAGATACTTGTTGTTCAAAAGCTGTTGATCCAGTTGGTTACCTTCATTCAACTTACAATGATCAAGATGAAAAAAATCTACTAGTACTTTTACCAACAAATCAGGAAAATTCAATCTCAAGTCACTCAAAGTGTTGAAGAATAAATTCATGGACATCAAAATGCATAATTTAATAATTGCACCACTACTTCATATATTTCTTCAAACTCAGTTTTGAAGAACTATTGGACAAGGGGTCATTCCAATAAATTGCATCAATCCTTATTCAACATGTTTTATAATCATCACTATGGTTGACAAAGATTCACTCATTGGAGAACTGTTATTGGCGATCCTTCTAGTCCCAATTTCACATAATGTCAACTACAAGAACATGTCCATTTGGAGCTACTTTACGCAAATGAAAATCTAACTCCATTCGGTGTGAAACGGTATGGTTGAGATCTACTATCTCAAAGATAGTTTATGGTTTCTGAACAATTTTGTTCAGGACCCGTGCCTCAATTCATGGCTCCTGATCATAGCAGTTCAGGACCCGTGCTTCATGAAATGACGTCTGATCAAATCCGTTCAGACCTCTCGCCCAATCGACAAGAGATGTCTGTTGAAAATGTCTCTTCAGGCCTCGTTCCTCAAGGACAAAAGGCGTCAGATTATGACAACTCTGACCCCGTGCCCCCAAGACAAAATGTTGTTCCTACAGCAGAGAAGACAGATTCGTCACAACAAGGGTTGGAATTTCTCTTCAGTCCTTTACTTGAAGAATATTACAATCCAACACACGGTCAAGCTGAGGAAAACAACAATAATCAAGCACCGAATGCATCATTTCAAGAAGATGAATTTATCAATCCTTTTTGTACACAGGTACAAGAAATTGGTGAGTCTTCCTCACGCAACATTGATAATACCGATGTGCATTCATTTCAACCACAAAGTCATGATTACCGATGGACCAGAGAGAGGATCATCCCTTAGCACAAGTTCGTGGTAATCTTCCATGCCAGTTCAAACTAGAGACAGCTTGCCGCAGATCCTGAAATGTGTATGTTCACGCTCACGGTGAGTATTGTTGGAAACCGAGATCATTAGGAGGCAATGGCTGATTTTGCATGGATCAAAGCAATGCAGGATGAAACTCTTTCAGTTCGAAAGACTAAACGTCTGGCGGAACTCATCGACTAAACCATTGGGAAGATGGTTATTTTAAAAATTTTTTTTTTTTTTTAAGCTAAAGTGGTTTTGGGAAAACAAAGGGTGATGATCAGAATGTAATTCTGCAACAAAGCATGGAAACCAAAAGGCAAACTGTCTGATAACAATTTAAACAAGACCAAGCAGATCTGGAAACCAAAAGGCAAACTGTCTGATAACAGTTTGAACAAGACCAAGCGGGTTTGGAAAGCAACGTGCAAACTCTTTGCTAATGTTGGTTATCCATGGAGATCCATAGGAAAGAAATTCACCTCAGGAAAACTTAATTGTGGTTATCAATGGAGACCCACAGGAAAGAAATTTGCCTTAGGAGAACTGTGCCTTTTAACTAGGCTTCCTGTGACATGTACTACTATGTCAGCTAATCGACAGGACCCTAACATAAATTGGGGATCCGAAATTCCAAACCCTCCAAATTCGACTATTTTCAAATGCAGGTGGTACAGATCATCCTTTGGTATCTGAACTCAGGCTGTTCAAAACTCGATTTAGAGGAATGAATGGCTCCTATACGCATCAGTTCAGGACCCGAACCTATCATGATGACCCCTGAACAACTCAATTCAGGGCTCGCCCCATCGCCTGTCCCTGCAACTACATACATTCCACCAACAGATAAAGATCTGGAGATTTTATTCCAACTGATGTTCGATGAATACTTTGATCAATCTACAGATAGTGAATTAGTCCCTACGGCTACTGTTGTTAATGCTCCAATTGTTTCTACAAATACATCTGTTTCTACAATGATTGCTCAAGATGCACCTTCTACAAGTCATTCACTGTCATCCTCAAAAGGGCATCCTCTAGTCTTTCCTCAAGGTGTTGCAGCTGAACCAACTATCGAAGATACCTCAATTACTCAAGCTGACCTTCATCCCTCAGTTAACCCTGTTGCAGGAGAACCTAGTTCTGCACTGTCAACATCAGGGGATGTTAGTTTTGCTGAACCCAACTAAGTGAGTCAACCACCGAATCATCTCAGAAAATGGACCAAGGATCACCCTCTTGATAATATCGTTGGTAATCCTTCTCGTCCGGTATCCACCAGAAAACAGTTAGCTTCCGATGCTTTGTGGTGCTGTTACCATACCGTACTGTCAAAAGTCGAACCAAAGAACTTCAAAATGGCCGTGAATGAAGATAGCTGGTTTGAAGCTATGCAAGACGAAATTCACGAATTTGATCGACTTGAAGTATGGGAATTAGTACCTCGCCCAATCTATGTTATGGTTATCGCTCTCAAGTGGATCTACAAAGTGAAGCTTGATGAATATGGTGATGTACTGAAAAACAAAGCTCGGTTAGTTGCAAAGGGATATCGTCAGGAGGAAGGTATTGATTTTGAAGAATCGTTTGCTCCAGTTGCACGGATAGAGGCCATCAGAATATTCATTGCCAATGCTGCAACCAAGAATATGATCATCTACCAGATGGATGTTAAAACTGCTTTTCTGAATGGTGATCTTCAAGAAGAAGTCTTTGTCAGTCAGCCTGAAGGATTTGAAGACCAGGATAATCCTACTCACGTTTATCGTCTGAAGAAGGCTCTTTAGGGCAAAAGCAGGCACCAAGGGCGTGGGTAATGAACACACTATCAAAGTTCCCTTTGGCAACAATTTCTTAAGGGTGCCGGGATCAACGTTATTCACACGCAAATCAGCAAAACATATTCTACTTTTTCAAATATATTTTAGATGACATCATTTTGCCTCACAGATCATAATCTGTCCACATATTTATTCCAAAGAAATGAGCTCCAAATTTCAGATGTCAATGATTGGGACCAAAGTTTCGTTTCTTAGGACTACAAGTTTTCTAAAAGTCCTAGAGGCATTTTTTATTAACCAAGCAAAATATGCGCTCGAAAACCTTAAAGAAATATGGAATGGAACTCCCGACCCTGCGATACACCCAATGGTGGATCGATTGAAACTGACGTGGAACTCAAAGGGATTATCCAGTTGACCAAACTTCGATTAAGAGGAATGGTTGGGTCCCAAATGTACCTTACAGCAGTATACAGACTTGTATTCGCTGTGTGCATGTGTGCAGATATCAGCTTAAGCCTACCAAAAAGCACATGAAGCAATCAAACGTATCTTTCGGTACCTAAAAGGAACCATTAACATGGGTCTTTGGTATCCGAAGGACAATGCTATGTCACTAACAGCTTATGCAGATGCGGATCATGCGGGATGTCAGGATTAAGCTGCAACAATGTCCAACACTCACGATCTAAGCATATCGACATACGACACCATTTCATTCGAGAGCAAGTAGAAAATGGAGTGGTTGAACTCTACTTCGTGGAAACAAATTATCAACTGGCAGATATCCTCTCAAAAGCTTTACCAAGAGAGCGTTTCGAATTTCTACTCCCACGACTTGGGATGAAGAGTTTAACCCCTGAAACCCTTAAATGCCTTCAAGAAGGAGAGGATGAGTAAATGAAGTGTCCTCTTGTATCCTTTGTACATAAGTACATAAAAATAGACTTGGTAAATATTTTAAGTCATTTGGAATTACAAAATGGTTGCAACATACTTTCAAATTGCAACCCGTTTCTCATTTGAAGGAAAGATTTTTGCTGAAAGACAACTGTTTCCTACCACGGTTAATTAATTTTACCATGGGCATGGATTACTTATATCCATGCAATTTGGGAATTAATGTACGTTTCAGTGCATTTTCTTAATTGGAAGAGAAGTTTTTTCCTGTTTGATAACCAAATAATTTTTTTAATTGATTCTTCAAAATATTTGTGTAACCACGGTGGTAAAAGGTTTGTTTGTTATCAATCCAGACACTATGACACTAAATACAATGACTACGCTCTTTCAATAGAAAACGGGTCATACGGTTGAAGGGATATTGGTAGTTATATTTAATGTCTGAGTGCCGATTGGAAAGTGTAACCGGGTCTTGGAGAGACAAAAGAAGCTAAGGAACCAAATCTTCAGAGCTCTCACCGCATCACTGATGTTTCCCTCTAGCGTAACAGAGACAACTGATACAACATCAACACTTCCACCACCACCACCTCCACTAACAAAACAGGTCACCGAGATATTGGTAGAAAGTATAAAGTCAGAAATCGCGAATGCATCATTAGTTTTCCACCACCACCCCTCCACTACAAAAACTATATGGTCACGAGAATATTTGGAGAAAGTTAAAGATCAGAAATCTCGAATGCATCATTAGTGGAAGACTCAGAGATATTGGCTACCAACTAATCAAGAAAAAAGTGAAGATTAAGATCAATATCATCGGTAATGCAACATACATCTTGTACATTCTAAGTTGTATGGAATTTGATGTATGTGCAGTATGAATCTCACATGAGTGTTTTCATTAAACTTAAAAAAAAAACCAGGTTTTTGAGTTTAACGAAAAAATCTTTTAAAATTATCATATTTGACACTAACACATACCCTCAACGATTGAGGGGGAGCATTAATATGTTCCATACACAGCTTGTAACTAAAAATGATCATACATCTAAGGTTCTCAAGGTGTATTCTCCTCCCCCATGTGCTAAAACAGTTTCGAATACCGAGCACATGTTGAGGGAGCTTTTTGAATGCAAAAGAATCATTACTAAACACTTGTGATTGTTATATCATAAGTACCTATTGAGTTTTTTTCAACAGTGATTTTATGCAAGGTGAACTATACCAAAAAGACGACATGATTACTTTTATCGACGTTATAAAGAATGGTAAGGTTAGGTACTCGTTCCTATGATCCGCCAAACCGAGATTACCCAGGAAAATCCACTAGTTATGTACATGAAGTCCATTGGTATGATTAAAAGGAGTACATTTGAGATCAATGGAATAGTGCCGACTGAGATGACAAGTATTGGAATATACCCAACAAGGTGCTAGTCATGAAGTCTCGGTAAGCACTAAAAGGGTTGAAGAATGAAAAAGAATTGTACGGTTAAAGGGTGTAAAGAAAGAAGCCCTCTATACTCTTAGGCAAAAACCGGGTTAATACATATGCTGTCAGAATCACAAGTTGATTGCTGACATTGAAGACGACATCATGGACCCAGTGATGCAATGCACAACCTTCCCGAGACATTCAATGTCTCTTGAAAGAAACTTGTCCATTTGTCACAGAAGGAACAAAAGATGCAATCACTATCCACTCACTCGAGTAAGTCGGTATTGAAAAGGTGGCAGTCAGCTCCAGCCTCCGATCACTAATATCAAAGCACACTTTCGAGTCTAGAGCCAAGAGATCATCAATTAATCTCGTTAGGACACATTTCCATTTATCTTGTCTTTCACACACTGTGGAAACAAGGTTATCTTAAGAGTCCTACGCATTATCCTTGTGATATTGCCAGAACATCCAGTTATACAATGTAATTCACTATTAAGATGGAAATCCTGCTAAGCCTACATCAACAAGCTCTAGGTAGTGACTTGTGCGATTCTACAAGAATCAAACTTGTTGTCCAACTGGAAAGAAACGAAGTCGATTGTACTGAATCAAACTTGTTCCAGCAGAAAGAATTGACGGTTATTGTACATTGAACAAACATCCAAAATATCGAAGTGTTACAAAATATTTTCATAATTAACACTTAGACTGATTTTTCAAATCAATTTTCTCTTTATTGCTAACTGTTTCATTACAGGATCATTTAAAGATGGAGATGGAGATGGAGATACCCAGTTCAGTACATTCAAGTTTAATAACCGCATGCTCCAGACACGACCTACACTTGTTAATGAAGTTAATCGGAAAAGATCTCATAAAGGTGTCAAAGCTTCCACAAACTCTGATATCATATTCTTCTTCACAAGTGTACAAGATGGCAATAAATTACTAGATGATGAGAGATTAAGTTTGGCTGATGATCTCAAGAAAGCTCATGATCAAAATCAAAACAAGTTAAAGTAAACAAGCTTAATTGTTATCTAAAGATCACTACAACAAAGTACTAGATGTAACATGAAGAATCAAAAGACTGCAAGCTGTAAGAGCTTAAGTCTAGTGTTTTCAAGGGTGACCTCCATAGGGGGAGATTGTTATAGGATAATGGTAAAGAACTCGTCCATATATTTATTGTTTATAATAGTTCGTAGTTTAATAGTTAATCGTATGTCTTTCAGTTTTAAGCCGGGTACTTATACCCGGTATTTTGTAAAAACTATATAAGCCTCTTCTAACTTTGGAAGAGGCAAGCTAGTCAATTTCATTTTCACTTTAAACACATACACTCTCTCTCTAGAAAATCTCTCTCATGTGTTTCTCTCTCTAGAAACTAGCCCAATCACAAGAATCATCACCGTGTTATGAATTAAACAACATGTTTTACATGATGATTGCATTTAAAATTATCATGTTTTGTTTGCGTAATCTTACATGACTTACATGTTAATTGTGCACCTACACTACGTTAGGTTGATGTATGATAAATAAGGTTTAGATGTCATACAGTCTTACTCATTAATCTTGTTGATTATTGTGTCAATGCATGCTTATATATATGTCTTATACATCTATGCATATATTTTCTCACACTAGAATATCTTTCTTCGCGTCCGCGTCACTAATCTAAATTTTCAAAAGAGTCATAAAATGGTCTTAAATATTCTAGATTCTTCCTTCACACATTTCCTTAATCATCATCTCCCTTTCTTCCAAATAATCCACTCTTTGTCACAGAAAAGTTAGATGCAAATCTAATACCCTTCCAAGTAGGTTTGATAACTTAAATATTTCATCTGAAATATTCAAGTATATTTAACTTGCAATTGCAAACGTTAAAGGTCATATATGAAAATCCCTATTCAAGCCTTTTAACAACATTAGTTAAAACACTCTCCATTTCTCTTCGACGAAAACATTATTTCTCTTCGACGAAAACTTTCTTTCTCTTCAACGAAAACATTATTTCTCTTCGATGAAATATTCTTTCTCTTCGACGAAAACACTCTTTGTCCTTCGATCACACCTCTTTCTTCTCACTCAACCACGCCTCTTCAACCATAGAGATGGATAATCTCTTTCCTTCACTATTTCCGCTACCACCTTTAAGACAACCATATACCTCATCGTGTGATTGTTCTATGAACATTCACAATGCTAGAGGAGAGCTACATAACTTTGTGTGTGTAGTTTATCGTACGTTAACCACCATTCATCTTGACATTGTTAAGCTCGTCGCCTCCATCTTTGTTTGTTTTCTTCTTTATTATTATTATTATTTTATTATTTATTTTATTTTTATTTTTATTTTATTATTATTATTATTATTATTATTATTATTATTATTTTCGCGTACGAAAAACACCTAAGATACGTCATCATTTCATTCGGGACAATGTCCAAAAGTAAACATCTCCATTCAAATAGGTTGCGTCTGAAGATAACATCGCCGATATTCTTTCTTTACCACTCAAGCATAAATCGTTAAATTATCTTCGTCAAGATTTAGGAATGATGGAACACATTCCATAAATCGTTCTCTTCTTTTCTTCTAGTTTTGATTCTGGTCCGTGTTCCATTCGGTATCGTGGCAACTTAATTACTTCATCCGAAGTATTTTAAACATTTTTAATTGGCGAAATACAGATTAAAATGTCACTCCCTTTACAAAAGTCATCAAAAACCAAGCCCTCTCATGTTGGCGGTTCGACGGCCCCCAAAACTATTCTGGCGACCCCCAACAGCTTGTAATACCATTTTTTTAATTCCATAACCTAACACTTCCTCTCTTCTGCTACGAGTTGAAGTCTACTCCACACCCAAACCTATACCCAATATCTCTTTATAGATCAATGGGTCATCCTCATATCCCAACACTCATAAGCATCGTTGCTTATGTTTTCAAGAGTCAAGTGAATTTCATAATGAAATGTGTGACAACCGTGGTTTGAGCCAGTTGGTTAGTTTGTTTAGAATTTATGTGAAGCGTTTATGTGTGTTCTTTATGTGTTTTATGTATTTTGTGAGAGATATGTGTATGAGATTGAAGTACATGATTGATGAATCATGGTACTAGTTGAAATGAGATTGAATGGAAATGAGATCATTTGAAAGCTTTGCGTAGTTACAAATGTCGTGTACGTAATATTCTGTGTACGTATTATGTATATGTAATTCATATTATATATATATTAGTTTAGTATTTCATAGATTTTAGAGTACTTTCTATTTTTAGAATTAGTTAGAATCAAAAGTTATTTTTGAAAAGCTAGTAAGTTGCGTTTATGTAAAAAGGTTTACCCAAATTAGCATAGGTTTTTATGAAAACTTAAGGTAATTAGTTAATTAATAATTAAAAAATATATATATATATATATACATAGTGTTCGGCCGGTTTAGGGATAAATAGGAAAAAAGAAATAAATTTTGACTATAATTAGGACTCTATTAGTATAAATACAAAACCAAGAAAAAACCTAAATCACTTTTCTCTCCCTCCCCTTGTTGTTGGTCGAAATCCCTCAAGAGAAGAAAAAATAATAATATTTTTTATCAAGATTAAGTTGGTGATTTAGTGTTTCAAGAATCAAGGATTAAGGTATGTTTATAAACCCTAGTTGTTTAGTTTTCTTTAAATCATATAACAATAAAAATGATGGATCATTAGGGTTTAAGAATAATCTGTAATTAGTGGGTTTTGATCATTAAAAATCGTTTTTGAGATGATTAGTGGTTTTAAGCATGTGTAATTAGGGTTTTAGGGTTTGTAAATTCTAAATTAAAAACTGGTAGTTTTGAAAGGTCATCTTGCGAGGGTCATAACATGGACATACGGGTAGCTTTTATTGATTTTCTTGAGCCTAAAATTATCTACAGACAGTCTACTTTCCAACCCCATAGGTTTCATGAATTAAAAGTGAGTGGAAGTTAGTCAAATTAATTAAACAAGATTCGTTGTCAAAACTGAATTTTTAGGGCAGATTTTGAGTTGTGTTTATGATGTCAAAAACCATATCAAAACATCTTTTTAATTGATGGGCTTGCTACTGTAATAGGTTCATGATGTTTATGATTTTCTGGAATTTTTGTAGAATTTTCCTTACTGTTTAAATGGGTCTGCTCAAGCTAAATTTTTGAAGGTCGAATCAGGTCAAGTTCTGGACACTTTGTGATGTTGAATTTTTATAAAATGGTTACATTCACTATTATTTTTATCTAAAAATAGTAGAAGCTCATGACTCATTGGGGAGCTATGAGAGGTAAGGAGAAGAACCAATTAGGTGTTTTAGTATTTTATTTAGAGTCATCTTGTGACTATAAAAAACAGGATAAAATGCAGAAAGTTGAGATGTAGGTTTTATAAGATAATTTGAGGTTAGCAAGTTGTGAAGAGTATATAGATGAGTTAAATCAAAATAGGGTATAGAGTATTCATCGTTATGATTGTTACATCGACTTAGGTGGGGGACCTGATCGATGGTAACATGTGTGTATTGTTTTCTATAGATTATTTGCAAGGTTAATTGAAGAGTTTGGATTTGCTTTGCATCGAGGTGAGTTTTATAGTCCCACTTTTTACTTATTTTGGGATGGAAATGATGCAAAACTATTTTTGAATTATGAACCGTGATATGTGTTTTTAAGTGTCAAACTATATGATTGTTATGTGCCACTGCTATGTGTTATGAATTATGGTAAGGCATGTGGATGTGAGAATGGCATGACCTAGTGTGAACCCAAACGGACTTAGCTAGTCAACCAGGTTAGTCTTGCGCAGAGACAGATTGTTGGGACGGAGGGGTACGATCTACCCCAGATGATTGTGATCGTGATTGTTGGGACGGCGGGGTACGATCCACCCTAGTTATTTGTGAATTTTTTTGTGATAGAAAAGCCAAGCATATATGTTCATAAAATGTTGTTTTTGTTGATCACGGTGTCATAAGTGAGTCTTAAACCTGCAACTCTCACCAACAATTTTGTTGACGTTTTTAGCATCATTTTCAGGTGAGCAAAACGTGTGAAGAGTTAGGAAGAGGAATTAGCTAAACCATAGGCTTGCATTGCGGAAATCCATGTTTATTTGTTTTGTTTTGGTTGGTTGCACTATATGAATTTGAATGATAAGGGTTGTAGGTGTTATCATGACATTTTGTGTCTTTCATATATTGGATTTTACTTCATTTAGTATTTCTCTATTTTGACGCCTTGTGTTGTGATGATGCCTATTGATCATGCCTTGCGATTCCGCCTTGGCGGGGTGTGACATAGACACATGATTGCTCACTCCTTAACTCGAATAAGCTAAAGGTATAATATCTAAGGGCGAACCTCACATTGTGGGGGTGAAATTTTTAGGGTTTTTGTGCTAGTCATATAAATTCCTATCCATGGGACGCTAGTAATACTCGGTTTTCGTTGGTATGTGTCGTAAAAAAAAAAATTTTTTGGTAAAAATCACCCTTTTATGCTGTGTTTCGATATATATGATATCTATAGATATATATATAATAACTAAATATAATATATATATAATATTGGTTTTCACCATTATTTAAGTACCTAATATGAATTGCACCTTTTGGTATTATTTATGTGTTTTTGTTTTCTTGCTCACTTATGAATACGATCTCGACTTGTGAGTGATTCGACAACGAGAGATGTAGAATGAGAGCCAATTGAGGATGAGCATCTCGAGGAACCAAAGGAGGGGTGGATGTTGTATGGGGGGGGGGGAGGGGGGGGGGGGAGAATCGAAGAAGAGGTCATCCCTAATTTCCTCTCGGATGCTTATAGTAGGACTGGTCCCGCAGAGTCGGGCGACTCTTGTGAAAGCAAGGTCAAAACCGAGCGAGGCCCAGCATAAGTTTATTTCGTCTGTTATCTCTACACGTCGCGGTCGTCGGTGAATTCACTTGGATTTTTCCGTATTTAGGGCTTGGAATCTTCGTCCTTCTTTCTATCGTTTTGGGATTTTATCCTTATGATATGTGTTGTTTTGATGGAGAATCATGTTAGAATTGTATGAGATTTGCTATGTGGTACGTTTGTATATATGTGTGTTATCGTCGAGATGTGTAGTCTTAAGAGTAAGTATACGTGTGCAAAAGATGCAATTATAATTATGGTGGCCAACATAATTATAAAGGCATCACACACGGGACTTTGTGACATTGAATACATTGACGATGTTGTTGTTTTATGTTGGTCGTGTAAGAGTATAATATAGGATGTATTAGGATAGTAGATGGATAGTAAGATTTCCTTTCAATCTATTGTTTGCGGATATCGTGGATACCGGTTGGTAATTATACGTTGCGACTCATAAGTTATGGTTTGATACTCTTGTCTGTCGAATACCTAACTCGTCGTGTTAGTAGTCCTGGTTGGTATTATAAAGCACGGTGTCTATTTCCTCCTTCAACGTTTCGATTTTGCTTCTTTTGCCAAGTAGGGTCTCTTTGTTTTATGATCTTTGATCGATATTAGGGTGAATTCTCTACGATTTAGTTAGTTCGTGATGTTTTCTTCTGAGTTCCCGTGGTACATTTTTTGTTTTCAAATGCATTTTCGGTGTTGAAGTTCTTAAGGTGTTATAAAGTCCTTTTTTCGACATAAATAAAGTCTTTTGTTTTGAGTCCACGTGTTTCGTTTAGTAACACACTATGAAAACCTTTATTAAATAAAAATAATTTTGAAGTGATTTTTTGTACTTTAATGAGATATTTGTTAAGTGTCGAGAAACTTTGTTTTAAATTGAATTATACAAATAATATGCAACACCTTTGTTTATATAGCGATCCCTTGATTTTTTTATGAAGACTATATTTAAAATAATTTATGAAAATTTCATTTAAAATTATTTTTATAAATGATTTACATTATTAACTAATATGATTCTACTATTTTAAAAATGACTAATATAAAGTTATGGAAGATAATTCTCGCGGGTGAAAAATCGATTTTTGTACAAGGTTCGTATTCATTTTTTTTATAGTCTGATAACGTGAGTTTTTCAATAGGTGTCTCTTGCGTCGATGGTACGTTTGTTGTGTCGATGGTTGTTTTTCTTATCAATACATACATTTGGTTTGATTTTCTTTTGAGTTTTTGTGATTTTTGAATTCTTACCAAAAATTGGTACATGTAAAGTCTTGGTATTTGTTCATAGTTGGTTCGATATTCATGCATTACCCTATTCGATTTATCATGGTCCTTCGAATTTGTTTGATGTCCGTATTATGTGATCTTAGAGTTGATGATTAGTTCACATCTTATGAGTTGTGCCTATGTAATTGAGGTAGTGAAACAGATGAGTTAAGTTGTTAGAGTTAGAAGGTTCTTGTTTTATTATAGATCTAGTACTGTTGGTTATGAGAAGGTTGATATAGTTGTATGAGAGAATTAGCTGTGAGGTATAAGGCTGAGAAAGTATGCCATGAGGAGATGGTTAAAATGCCTTTGGTGGATATGAAGGTGCTTGAGGTTCGTGGGGAAACGAACAAATGTGAATGCGAGGTCTCGTAGGAGTACCAAAGTGGATGAGTTAAAATTATGTGATATACCTGTAGTGTGTGAGTTCCCCAAAGTGTTTTCTAAAGGATTTAATAGGTTTACCCCTCGGCGTAAAGTAGAAGTTCGTATAGAGTTAGTAACACAGTAGCGACATCGATTGCGAAGCCCGGTTCCATTGGCGCCTACGGAGATGAAAAGAGAGTTGCTGTACTATTACAAAAGCTACTAGTAAGGTTTTAATTGGACCTTAGCAGAGAGGATACACACTACACAGCATGGACAAGCACAAGTATTTCGTTTAGATTGTGCATAGATTATCGCGAGTTGAGTAAGATAGATCTGTATTCGGGCTGTCACCAAATGAGGGTGCACGAAGATGAGATTCCAAAGACTACTTTAGGATGCGTTATGGACGTTATGAGTTTACGACTATGCCTCTTTGGATTGACCAATGCACCAACAATTTTTATGGACGTAATGAATCGGATGTGCTAGCCGTATATAGGCAAGTTGTCATCATGTTTAACGATGACATTAGGTCTACACGAAGTCTAAGAAGGAGTACGAGTCGCATTTGAAGATAAATTTAGAGCTGCTGAAGAAAGAGAAGTGTCATGTGAAGCCCAACAAGGTCGAAGCGAAGTGAAGAGGAAGCTTTTCGGAAGTTGTAAGAACAATATGGGTAATGAGCCGATCTTGGCATTACCGGAAGGATCAGACAATTTCGTATTAATGCGTGGAGCAAGGGCTAGGATGCTTGCTTAGACAAAGAGAAAAGGTGATTGCTTATACGAGGCGACAGCTGGAGATTCATGTGAAGAACAACGCGACTCACGTTTTGGACTTAGGCGTGATGGTTTTGCTCTAAAATGATAAAGGCATTATGTGTACGAGACGAAGAGTGTGATCTATAAGATCATAAAAGTCTCCACACATTTTCAATCAGAAGGATTAAACCTGAGGCAAAGACGATGGACTGTAGTTTATTTAGGGGTTTGTTCTTGCGAGACCAAGTACCACTGGGAATGGATAACGTAAGTTGTTGAAGCCATGGAGTAGGAAAGGAGGAGTTAACCAAGAATATTTTGAGATATATTTGTATTACGATCAAGCTGAGATTAAGAGTAGATGTTAGATGGTATAGGTTGAGACGTCCAAAGCAAAGAACGCGTCAACAAAGATGTTGCGTGGCTTGGACTAACAAATGGAGAAAAGAGATGGTGGTGGGTTATAATTTTTGGATAGAATTTGGATTCTTATGGTGGCGATTAAGCGAATTTTGATTTAGAGGAGGCGAATGCGATGAAGTATTCTTTTCGTCCTGAAAGGGAGTAAGTATGTAGTATATCTAGGTAGACGATTGGTGCCCGAGTATGAGGAGAGGATGCGCGATGGAAGTAGGAAAATGAGCCTCAAAGGTCTTCAGGTTTGTTACTACAACCTGAGATACCCGATTTGAAGTGGGAAAAGGAAAGATTAACTATGGATAGTAAATCTAAGTACTAAGATCATAGTGGATGCTAAGCGATTGGGTAATATCGATAGACTGACTAAGTTATCCATTTTCTAGCAATACGAAAAGAATATAAGATGGAGTAAGGTTGCAAGGTGTACGAAATGAGGCAGTTGCAAGACATGGAGTGCACGTGTCGAGTATTCCTGATAAAGATGGAATGTATATTGAGGTTTTGGAAAGGGATGTAGAAGTCGTTAGGAACACGAGTAGATATGAGTACTGCCTACCATCCATAGACTGATGGTCAGAGTGAGCGTACTTTTCGGACATTGGAAAATATGTTTAGAGCTTGTGTGAGAAATTTGGTGGTAGTTGGGATACTCACTTTCCGTGAGGTGAGTTTTCCTACAAAGATAGTTATCATTCGAGTATTCGAGGTGTTTTCATTGGAGGTATTGTATGGAAGAAGAGGTAGGTCGCCTGTTTTATAGGCTGAGATTGGAGAAAGTAAGATGATTGGACTTGAGTTGGAGCAAGAGACGACTAAGGTAGTCGTGATTAAGGAAAGGCCTAAGGAAGCCAAAGATCGTCAAGAGAGTTAAGTTGATAGTAGAAATGAAACTTTTAGGGTTTAGTGTTGGTGATCATGTTATGATGAAAGTCTCACCTTGGAAAGGTGTAGTACGTTTTGATAAGAAAGGTGAGTTAGCACCTAGGTATATAGGACCATTTGAGATTCTTGAAAGGATTGGCCCTGTAGCTTATCGGTTAAGATTGCCCGATGAGCTGAGTATCGGGAGTTATTTGAGTGGTGTTAAAATTACGAGTAAACCTGAAATCGCGATGAATTTTTTTAGGACGTTGAGCTTGTATCAACTCATATCTTAATTTCAAAACAGTTCTTGTTTGATGAGTTGCGGGATTAAGATATGAATCACGTTGTTACACAACTTAAGGTTTTTGAGGAATTTCCTCGAGGACGGGCGAGGTTCATGTAGTTGGATGTTTCTCTTCGTTTATAGTTGTTATGTTGCTATTCGTATATTTGTGTGGGTAAGCAAAGTTATTAGCAGTAAGATTCCAATAGTTAAAGTTAGTTGGAATTCAAAGCGTAACTTTGAGTTAACATGGGTATGGGAGGACTACTTGAAAGATAAGTATCCTCGATTATTTGTTTGGTAATGATAGAGTTGAACCTTTTGGTTAAATCTCGGGACGAGATTTCCTAAAGGAGGGGATACTGTGACAACCGTGGTTTGAGCCGGTTGGTCAGTTTGTTTAGAATTTATTTGAAGCGTTTATGTGTGTTCTTTATGTGTTTTATGTGTTTTGTGAGAGATATGTGTATGAGATTGAAGTACATGATTTATGAATCATGGTACTAGTTGAAATGAGATTGAATGGAAATGAGATCATTTGGAAGCTTTGCGTAGTTTCAAATGTCGTGTACGTAATTTTCTGTGTACGTACTATATATATAATACATATTATATATATTATGTTAGTATTTTAGTGATTTTAGAGTACTTTCCATTTTTAGAAATAATTGGAAGTGAAGGCTTGTTAGAAATCTAGTTAGAAAGTTTAAGGTTTAGCGAAATAAGCAAATGTTTTAACCTAGAATCAAAAAAATATAGGTATTAAAGTTGTAAATAATAATAAATAAATAAATTTTTTATAATAGAAAAAAAACGAATTTTAGTAAAAGAAAAGAAAAAGAAAAAGATATCCTAATTAGATTACAATTTATTTTTGGTAATTATCTTTTAAGGCCTATAAATACAAATCAAACCTAAACCAAATCACTTTTATTTTTCTTCTCCTTCCCTTGGCTGGTCGATCAACATAAAACAAGAAGAAAACCCCAAAAAAATTTAGGGTTTTGATTTTCAAGAGTTAATGTATTGTTTTTTAAATTTTTCAATACAATTGATTTTAATTAACGTAGCAATCATTAAGGATGGATTAGATTATTGTAAATAATCTGTAATTAAGAGGTTTTGATCATCAAAAATCATTTTAGGGATAATAATTTTAAATCATGTAACAATAAAAATGATGGATCATTAGGGTTTAAGAATATTCTGTAATTAGTGGGTTTTGATCATTAAAAATCATTTTTGGGATGATTAGTGGTGTTAAGCATGTGTAATTAGGGTTTTAGGGTTTGTAAATTCGGAATTAAAAACTGGCAGTTTTGAAAGGTCATCTTGCGAGGGTCATAACTTGGTCATACGGATAGCTTTTATTGAATTTCTTAAGCCTAAAATTATCTACAGAGAGTCTACTTTCCAACCCCATAGGTTTCATGAATTAAAAGTGAGTGGAAGTTAGTCAAATTAATTAAACAAGATTCGTTGTCAAAACTGAGTTTTCAGGGCAGATTCTGAGTTGTGTTTATGATGTCAAAAACCATATCAAAACATCTTTTTAATTGATGGGCTTGCTACTGTAGTAGGTTCATGATGTTTATGATTTTTTGGAATTTTTGTAGAATTTTCCTAAGTGTTTAAATGGGTCTGCTCAAGCTATACTTTTTGAAGGTCGAATCAGGTCAAGTTCTGGACACTTTGTGACGTTGAATTTTTATAAAATGGTTACACTCACTATTATTTTTATCTAAAAATCATAGAATCTCATGACTCATTGGGGAGCTATGGGATGTAAGGAGAAGAACCAATTAGGTGTTTTAGTATTTTATTTAGATTCATCTTGTGACTATAAAAAACGGGATAAAATGCAGAAAGTTGAGATGTTGGCTTTATAAGGTAATTTGAGGTTAACAAGTTGTGAAGAGTATATAGATGAGTTAAATCAAGATAGGGTATAGAGTATCCATCGTTATGATTGTTACATCGACTTGGGTGAGGGACCTGATCGATGGTAACATGTGTGTATTGTTTTGTATAGATTATTTGCAAGGTTAATTGAAGAGTTTGGATTTGGTTTGCATTGAGGTGAGTTTTACAGTCCCACTTTTTACTTATTTTGGGATGGAAATGATGCAAAACTGTTTTTGAATTATGAACCGTGATATGTGTTTTTAAGTGTCGAACTATATGATTGCTATGTGCTATTGCTATGTGTTATGAATTATGGTAAGGCATGTGCATGTGAGAATGACATGGCCTAGTGTGAACCCAAACGGACTTAGCTAGTCAACTGGGTTAGTCTTGCGCGAAGACAGATTGTTGGGACGGAGGGGTACGATCCACCCCAGATGATTGTGATTGTGATTGTTGGGACGGCGGGGTACGATCCACTCCAGTTATTTGTGAATTGTTTTGTGATAGAATAGCCAAGCATATATGTTCGTAAAATGTTGTTTTTGTTGATCACGGTGTCATAAGTGAGTCTTAAACCTGTAACTCTCACCAACAATTTTGTTGACGTTTTTAGCATCATTTTCAGGTGAGCAAAACGTGTGAAGAGTTAGGAAGATGAATTAGCTGGACCATAGGCTTGCATTGCGGAAATCCATGTTCATTTGTTTTGTTTTGGTTGGTTGCACTATATGAATTTGAATGATAAGGGTTGTAGGTGTTATCATGACACTTTGTGTCTTTCATATATTGGATTTTAATTCATTTAGTATTTCTCTATTTTGACGCCTTGTGTTGTGATGATGCCTATTGATCATGCCTTGCGATTCTGCCTTGGCGGGGTGTGACAAATTGTGTCTTATTATCAAACACATTCCTTATAATCGATAGACTTACAATCCATCACTTCACAATAAACCCCCTCACATACAAACCTTGGTCCTCACATCTCGCATACGTCTTGTCTCAAATTCATAGACGATTCTTCTCACTCCTAAACGTTTCTTCTCTCTTCTAGTAGTCGTTTCACTTCTGATAGTCTTTCTACTTCTAAAAGTTTCTTCTCACTTCTAAACGTTCCTTTTCACTTCTAATGAGTCTCCTCATCTCTAACGTTTCTTCTCACTTTTATACGTTTCTTCTCTCTTCTAATAGTCTTGTTACTATTATAATTCCTCCTATATCCCTTGAGAACTTAATTATTTCATCCGAAATATTTAAGTAATTTGCGAAATGCAAATGTCACTCCTTCGCAAAACTTTTCACTTTCTAGAAAGTGAAGTGATTCGATGATAATAGGATATATAATATATTCCTAAAATACCAAATTAATTATAGTATAGTGAGTATCCCGTTTGATATAAAAATTACTTGAGGACAAATAATGTTTTTATCTCCCAGATGTCGTATCCCGACGAAGTGTGAATTTGAAAACCTTGTTTCGGTTTGTGATCGTGTGCTTGAATAATCAATATTTTGGGTTTGGTTTCTAAATCTAATAACGCAAAGGGAAAAACAAATAAAGGCACGCTAAATTGCATAAATCGTCCCTAAAGTTTGGCCAAATTGCATGTTTCGTCCTAAATGTTACGAAAGTGCAAGGATCGTCCCTGTGGGAAACCTTTGGTGCAAGTATCGTCCCTGTGAGGAAACATTTTGGGAAACCTTTGGTGCAAATATCGTTCCTATGGGGACGATATTTGCACCAAAGGTTTCCTCACAGGGACGATTCTTGCACTTTCGTAACATTTGGGATGAAACATGCAATTTGGTCAAACTTTAGGGACGATTTATGCAATTTACGATTCAAATTATTTATCCATTATCAGTTTAATACGACTATTTGAGAACTGGGTATTTGCGGTACTTGGAATTGGCCTATATTGGTTTTCTTATATGTACTAGTTATAATACCCGTGCACGCACGGAGTTTTAAAAAAATATATAGTACTCGTTTGACTATAATAAAATGTCACTCTTCAAAAGCCATTTCTCCTAATCTTATGAGATAAAGCCTCATAATAGTCCGCTAATCAATAATGCTTTTGAATTTATTTAGCGAGGATATTCAATCCTAGAGCAGCAACATGAAGATACAAAATAGTTTCTTCACAAAACAGTTTGTAGGTAAAAAAGAAAATGTGTCACAACTGTCATAAATTTATCTACCCTGTTGTTAAGGCATTGTTTACAAATCTCTAGATGATATCTGCAATAAAGTTGTATAAGTGCAAAAATGTTAATTTTCACTTGACTTTTTGTTGGAAGCACCCTGGGGACAAGCGTTGCTGGTGTATTTGGAGGATACACCGTCAACGCTTTGATTGGTCTTGAAGCTGTGGTATGCTCTTTGAGAGCTTCTGCTTTCATCTTGATAAGATCCTTGGACCAAAATATCTGCTCAGGGGACAATTGTTTCTAAGGTGTGAAGGTCGCTAAATAATTTTCTTTTGAGTAATCATGTGGTGCAATCTTAACCTTATTTTTCACACACTTTGGGTATTTCATTTTTTTCATTCATTTGATTTCTAGTAGTCTCAGCTATCTCTAGGGTGTCCTTTGAGTTGTGCACTACGGTCGGGACATGATTGGTTTTGATAATTTCATGACCATTATATAGAGCAGGCTGAACTTGCTTTGCATGGGTGAGACATAAGGGGTTCTTGTAGCCAATAGCTACCTCTTTCTGTTCATCGTAATAAGGCTTTAGTTTACACAACATGTGAACTTTGAAGAGGCTAGTCTTGTTTGTATAATTTATCCTCGACCTTTTTTTATAAAGCTTTCATGTCCAAAATTCTTCAAGGTATTTGTTTTATTTCTGTTTAAAATCCCTTTTCAAAGATGTAACTTTGTCTACCATTGAGTTGTTAAGGTTGATGGTAGAGGTAAGTTGCATTTTTACAGAATGAAGTTCTTTTTTCAAATTTTCTTCCTTAATATTACGGTCAGTGATAACTATTCTTAATTGTTCCTCAATTTTTTGTTCTCATTCAGTTAGTTCAAACTTGGTCCGTCTCTCATACAGTTCAACTTGTTCCTTATATATTGCAAGTTTAGCGTCAATGATGCATTAACTACTTTGATCTGCTTATTCGCAGAAGAACTTTAGGCGGTATGTTCATGCATTTCATTAATTATCATCATATAAGCATCATTTGGCACAGAAGATACATTACTTTGTACAACAGACATTGCATAGTCCTTTACATACTGATCATACGTAATCATATTATTATCACTCGCATAATCAGTATGTGAGTCAACAACGTAGTTTAGTTGTACATCATCATGCATCTCGTGTGCTTCATGATGTTCGCAAACAACATCTTGATAGTAGTCATGATCTGGTACCTCAGATAGAATGTCCGAATCATATGACGGACTGGCTTCATCATAAATAGGATCTGCGGATGAGAGATTTGCCATGAACATAGTCTATGTAGTAGGAGCCTCATCGACATCAGACTCAAATGCATCACAATCATCAACTTGAAATACATTATCCACATTGTGTGCTAAATCTTGAACTGGTTGCTCATCTACATCTTCATCAACAACATTGTCTTATCCACCTGCAATAAACAGCAGTTGCTTTTCATCCAATGCCACCCCATTCTCCTAAGCTTGCATCAACAACATCTTGTCTTTGAAATATTCTGAGTTCTAAGGTCGCTTGGCTTGAGTGTAGTTCCTTGCTATGTGGCCTATACCGTTGCAGTTGTAACACTTAATCTGCCTAGATTGACATGGATTTGCATTCTTAACTCTGTTATGAGCTCCCCCATAACCAGCTGCACCTGTACCCTTTGCATTGTTCCCCTGACCTCTATTCTGTCGACCTTGAACATTCTGAACAACAACCCTGCCGTCTTGAACTGTGGCTTGGTTCCTTTTGTTAGATGAAGTTCTGAGTTGATTAATAGTTTGAGAAAGGTATGTTTTGTATGATTGGGTGAGTAGGGCAAGTGTGTTGGTTAAGTTCTTAATTAAGTTATTTGTTGGAGAAAGTCCTGAATCAAGTTGAGTGTTGTCAGCAAAGTGTGGTTGAACATAGGTGGATGGTGGAGTTGTAGATGATTGTGCTGCTGATGCGAACTATTGGACATCAAGTTAAGAGGATCAACAGTGTGTTGAGTGAATCGATCCAACATCATTTTGTTCTCATTGTCATGTGCTTTGTGGTTCTTTAGATAAGCATGCATTTGATCATAGTTTGAGTCCCTTAAACCTCTGTTCAGTTTCACTGTTTTTATAAATCTGCCCCATTCAAGCAACATGTTATTGACAAACTTTGAATTCAACTGCATTCTGGACATGGTCATCTTGATGTTCCACATGTCGTTGATGAGCTTGGTAAACCGGACATATTAGTCATGAATGGTTTCTCCTTTACGACTAAAAAGAATTGACAAAGTCCATCATACAGTTGTGATTCCCTATCTACCTTATTAATTCAGATCCTTCCATAGCATCTCACATTATCCCTAAATGTATTATTAACCTTAGGTAATGAGTAAATGAGAGTGTAGATGTCTTTTGGTAACCCCTTGAAGTAGGATATTTGTTGCCCGAATGTCAGCGTTATACCTATCCTTATCTTCAGGTGAAAGGTCCGAATAGACTCGAACACGTTCGAGACCTAGTTGTTGGGCACCTTCTATCCCTTCAGCAATTGTGTATCTAGTAGTTCCCATCTGAAATGGTCCTTCATCAATTGACTTCAGGATGTTCACCCCATTTTGTTTACCCCGACAATACATTCGAATACGTTGTTGCCATGATGCAAATCATCTATGCAACATAAAGAAAAAGGAAGAAATGAAAGAGTCAAAGTTAAGAAGCGAGTTTGGTCAGGTAAAGGAACTATCAAATTGGATATCTTCTGAGAAGATTATCCATCTTACTTGATGTTTGAAAGAATTTTAGTTGATAAAAAAAATGAATTAGTGATTTGTTATGCTAAAATGGTGATTGATTGTTTAAGTGTTTTGTTGTTGAGTTTGGTTACGTTTGTCAAGTTTTTGTAAAACTAGCCAAATATCAAACAGTGTACCAAACCGCTACTGTCAAACCGCTACTATCAAACCACTACTGTCAAACCGCTATGAAGAATATATACCAAACCACTACCACGAAGAGAAATGGACAGAGGTTTGATTCCCAAACGTACCTGAGAAAAAAACTGATCGAAAAACCTGTGACAAAACCTGATACCTATAAACTGCTACTAATGATAACCGCTATAAGTTAATCTGCCACTGCTACTAAAAGAAATGGTAAACCTCTATGAAGAGAAACACGAAACCTGCTACGCAGAAATGAAATTGGCGAGAGGTTTGTTTCCCAAATCTCTATGAGAAAAAGTCTTCAAAAACCTGTAAATCGCCATGGGAGACAACCGCTAACCAATTTAACCAGAAGTCGCTACTACTAAACCGCATACACTAAGAGGACAAAACCGCTACTGACAATCCTCTGCCTTAATAAGACAAACCGCTATCATAAAACGACAAACTGCCGCTAACTGTCATGACCTGTGGAATCCTCAGGGCCTGGACATGTAATCTGGTGATCGTTGGTGCTACTGGCTGTATAGGGAGCAGTCGTATTCTATACGGATAACCCAGGAATGCTCCCCATGATAACACTCCTCAACGTCACTCCCCAGAATGCTCTGCCAGCCAAGTACGGTGATATAACAGATTGTGTAGGTAACCGCAGATGACGCAGAAGACATGACTGCAGCAAAAGCAAAAATAACTTATATAAGTATTACTTATAACAAGAATATCTGTATGATATGTCTATGAGGTTTAATTATTAAGAGACTTATAGTAATATACGTAATATAATTTATATACACGTATATCGATCATGTAAGCACTTAGTAACTACTAATGCTAAAACAGTGTATATTATGTAAGCACATATCCTAGATGCAAACAGGTAATGTATGTATATCCCATGCAAATCCCGTTTGTGAAAATAATGTTTGAAAATGGTTATAGTCCAGACAAAAACTTTTGACCTGGTTCTCTATAACCTTGGCTCTGGTACCAATCTGTAACACCCTCAAATCTGGGTCGCAACGGAATGTTGAATATCCGAGGGTGTTACTTCATAGTTCAACAGCACAAGACAAGAGAACGACCACTAAACATGTCGTTTAAAAAAGATACATTGGATTAACAAAATACTTGTTTGTTACATAAGCCCATGGCTTCAAATTTGTTCAACAATATAATTAAAGATTCCAGTTTATAACAATTGTCCCCAAACTGTAATAAGACCCCAAATCTTAAATGTTGACTCTTCAATTATTGACTTCCATTGTATCATCGCACCTCATGCCTTACTGACCTGAAAAGAATGCTTAAAATGTCAACTTAGTGTTGGTGAATTCATAGGTTTATGTAAATCAATTGTAGGACTGCAAGATTTCTAAGTGTATGATTAAGCAATAGATGCAAACATCATAAAAAGTAATTACGTTTTCCTAAGCTTATGACACCGAAGCTCGACATGTATGAATGTAAATAAAATGCCAACAAGTGTCCGTGAATGATGTGCTAACCCTACAACATCCTAAATCCGACATGGTATACGTTCGTTCCCGGTGATAGCTAATCACCCGAACGGGGATTGCCAATCCCAAATAGATCTATTTATAACATCCACGCTCACATAATGCAATTAATAATTACTTCTATGCAATTAACAGTTCATGATGATGGACATGGTGGGTTATAGTTACTTAGGCAAACACGTAATCATAGTATAAAATGTACACTTACGTCCAATTTGTAAAACAAAGCATGCTTTCACCCCAACAATGTAAAACCATTTAAAACAGTTGTAAAACATGGGGCTATGAACTCACCTTAGTAAATAGTCCTCTAAAAATGATAAAGAGATCCAAGTATGAATCACACCGTCAAATACCTAAGTAAATACGGTCAGTCTTAGTTTACAAGTTTAGGCTAAAGACTCAATGATAAAACTACAACAAAATTTGAAGTTTATATATATTGTTTTAAGCTTGTGTGGTTGGTGTACATGTTTTAAATGTTTTGAATTACTTGATGGCTTCTTGGAGAAGGTTTACTATATCCTCGTTTTGTAAAACGTCATAATAAAGTCATTAATAATTTATTCGTTTATTATTAAATTGTAGCTTACCTTGGATATTACACGAATATAAAAATGTCCGAGATTGTTAAATGTTTTTGAAGTCCTCTTTTGTTTATGAAATATTCCTTGGTTTTCTATAATTACAAACAACAGTCCCGAGGGTCTTATAAATAATATATTCTATCTTTACATTTCTATCACCTTATCTGTTTTCTCTATCGTTTATACACTTTTAGTCTCCAACTTTACACAATTTACACTTTTATATGCTTAATATATCTTCCCTAACATTTCTGAAGGTTAAAAAACAGTCCCTTTCATTAAGGAATTCTAGGTTTGACAGTTTTAACCATTTAGATTGTAATTTACATTTCTTGTTCCTTAACTTACACAAATCGCACTTTAAGTCCCTTTTAACGTTTTCTAACAAGTCAGACAACTTTGTTTTATTACTTCCAATTAGTCCTATAAGGTGTTTTATCAGCCCATAAATAAGCTCGGATGAGCTTATTTTGGCTTAATGAGCTTATTGGGCCTTATTGGACCCGTTAAGGTCCAATAAGCCATTTAAAGGTCCAATCCAGTTTTCAAAGGTACATAAGCACTTGGTAAGCTTATTTAAGTTATATTTATCAGTTGGGCTTATTAATAAGCTCGGATGAGCTTATTTGGGCTTATTGGACTCGTTGGTCCAAAAAATCCTTAACCGAATGCTATCAATAAGGCCCATTATGGTTTCCTCATTGATTTTAACTTATTTTACTAAGTCAATAAGCTCATTGGAGGCTGGTTAAGTTGTTCTTAAGTGTGAGCTTATTCTATAAGCCTTTAAGCTAGTAAGTGGGCTTATTGGGCCCGTTATGAGCCCGATAACAGTTTTAAACGTTTGAGCTTAATTCTTTTAGGTCCAATAACCTTTCTAGGGTCATTATAAAGTTTATAATCTAATTAAGCTAACAAATAAGCTGTGGAAGCTTATTTGTAGCTTATGGCTTTGTAGTGGTCTCGGAAATGGGCTAACAAGCCCAATAAGGATCCGTTTGGTTTTTAAAGGTACTAAGGGCCTATATTAGTTTCCAATAAGCTCATAGGACTATTAATAAGCTCGTAGAGCTTATGAATAAGCTGTGGGCCCCCGGGTTAGCTTATTGGGCCCGTTTAATTTTGTTCCGTATGCTCTTGGACTAATTAGACCCATTAGGGGTTTTCTTAAGGTATGTTTGTTATGTTTCAACTTTTATAAGCTCTCTAGTCTCACAATAAGCTCGAATGAGCTTATAATAAGCTACGGGTCCCACCCTTTTAGGCTATTGGGCCGGTTGGGCCCAATTCGTGAGTATGTTATGATTACACGAACCCATTGTCGCTCGTTACCCTTCTAGTGGTTACGAAACAATTACCATAGTAACATATGTCGTATATTTAACTTATACAAACTCTGAGTGTTTATCATGCAAATTTTAGATTCTTCGTGTATACTTCCCAAGCCAACGTTCGCTTTACAACTAATTACTGTGTTTCATTATAAAAACGAACCCATGATCTCTATGTTTCTCATTCTGTATTTTTAATGAAAACTTAAAGAGCCATACTCCATAGTTAACAATTTTAAATCATGAAGCACCACTAATCATATCGTTTAAATGTTACGTTGGATCATACATGAGTCACCATCATTTTTCTTTCCACTTAACGTCGCAACCAAAATTACTGACATATACAGCCAAAACAATAAGAAATTAACAAATGAAGAAATGACATGAGCTTAATATGAATCACAAGTCCTAAGATTCTTGTTTTGATTGGTAAACAAACCCTTTACGATTTACACCCCAAAACGTAATAACCTAAGCTCCTAAGCTTTGTATACACCCAATTCCTTACTCGTTTTCACTCTTGATACCCTTATACCTCATCTTAAATGTACCTTGAAAACCCTTAAATGATGTGAGATCGAGTATGTTCTCGTGACGATTTATCTCTCAATAAGCCCAAAAAATAACAGGGAAATATGAAGGAGATTTAGCTTTCTAGAGAGTTTCACGATTGATATTAGATATGTATTAAGATAAATATGAGTTTATTTTATGGAAAATCGAGCTAGTTGGCTCCTCTTGTCCTAAACCACTAAAAATAGCCTTATAGGTATTTTTGGATTTCTAGTTGCTTACACATGTATTATTTAAACCAATTGATACAAGTTTAATTAACAATTTGTATAATATTTTCTTAATACTAGAAATCTTATGTTTTGTGTGTTTATCATAGCATAGCCATGCCTAAAAGCAAAAGAAAGGTTCATTGTTATTATCCCGTGTAATACTTATGGAAACATAAAGACACACTTAATAACTAAGAGATATTCAATACTTTTTAAGATCAGATAGATTTGTTAATAGTACTATCCGCAAAAGGAGCACGAATGGTTTTCTGGGTTAGAACATGACTTTCTGGCGCCTATTGAGTATTTAACCAAACTTCAAAGAATTATCAAATAAATTTTGTCATCAAGGATAAAAAGTTGGGTATTAGGTTGAGCTCAAGTAAGCGTCCTAGTCCTTCCCCTGTGTGTCTAAAATGTATTTAATATGCACAACCGTAATCCTTTCATTATACGTTGTCCACAAAAAATAAAATACACAATTGTCAATAATATCTCCTAAATAATTACTTAATTACTTTGTTCGAACAAACCATAATTCTTAGCAGCCACAGTTAACATTAATTGATTATTCTATCTCTAGGGCAATTTCTACTTAAAAGTACGATTATTAAAACAAGTAAACCGCTTGTTTAGAACCAAAATAAAAGCTCTACAAACAAATAATCGTTAAAGTCTGAACTCTAAATAGAAGAATGACTAAATCAACAACATACTTTCCAGTATTTCCCTTTTCTCTTTCTGATGATTTATATTCAGACAGTGCATTCCTCACATATCAGCAACTCAACAGAAAATTTAGGCGGGGCAGTAATCTCCCAACAGATAATATATTCTAAATAAAAAAGCTTATCATCGCACCATTCCACCGATACGATCAAAAAACCTTTCGTCACGGGGCAAATATTCATCTAACATTTTCGCGGCAACCTTACCATCGCATCTAACGAAACCCATTAGAACCTCCCCCCCAAATGCGAACCTAAACCTTTTGATATCAAAATTCCCCTTCAAACATGGGCAGACCAACTTTAAAATTCACATACCAAAACATCTGAGAAGCAATCCGGAGTAGGTCAGATCCGACAACCAGCAGCTGAAGCAATAACCCCACACACACATACAGAACAAGTTTTCTGCATATGCTCTCCTTAGCATTGCAGCGCAAATCCCCATCAAACCGTTTTCGGTCACGCCACCAATCGCAATAGGCTTCTCTGACCGGAAGCACTTACAATAAAGTCCACCTTCAGCTTTCCCTCAATATTACACCAACAAGCGGATAAGATGGTAAGAATCTGAAGAGAAACGAACATTTGCGGAGCAACCAATGGTTCGAGTTTAGGACCAGTCACGAGTCCCAGCAGGATTACACGGAGGATGAGCAAAGTGCAAGGTCGAACGGTCCTCACCCCACACTAAAAATGCAACAGTTTTATTTCTTAACTTTCACTTATAACATTACCAGTCGATTATATTATCGTAATTACTTTTGTTGTATCAGTTCAACGATACTAATAGGATATAGTACCGTTGAACTAGGGGAGTAGAGTGGTGTGTAGGGATGAGCAACAACACCGGAAAAACGGTACAGTACCGGAACCTTACCCGTACCGACCCGTACCGGTACCGGTCTTCTATACCCGGTACGGCACCGGTACTACGAAAATGGTGGGAAAAATAAACGATACCATCAAAATTCGGTGCGGGATCATAACGGGATTTCCCGGATTCGGTACCGGAATACAAAAGATTGTTAGTTGCATGTTGATAGTGTGTTTAAGAACTAGTACTCTTTCCCTCACTTTATATTTCTCAATTCCTTTTCTTGCCTTGGTTTCCTGATTGCTTTGAACTAGTTCTCGTTAAACTTATGACCAGAGATTGAATATCTACATTGTACACCTTTTTTTACAGTTTGAAATGAAATATAAATATCACATTCTTGAACGCATAGAATGTTTCCCATATGCTAATGTTCCCATGGAATAATGGTGCAAGTGAAGGTAGTAAGAAATTTTAAATAAGAGGTAGTAGTAGTATGTCGTTTTTATTTTGATGTTGAACATAGTTAGAGACATTATTAGCTAGCTTCTGTAGTAAACGGTTGTTACATCAATGCACATACTGAAGTTATTGTGCATGCATTTGATGTTTAAGACTATTTAAAGATTATGATTTTCACTCATTTGGTTGTTCATTAAGATTTTAGGTTTAAATGTGTCTCACCAGTTGTGTGTTTCACTGTTTGCTACAAGGAATTACCCACGGGTCACATTAGAGTGCATAACTAAACTTCATAAGAGATAATAACATACGTAACAGATGTTTGTTGAGGAATACATATTATGATAAAATTTGGACGGTTCTCTACCCGTTTTAGTACCATTGTACTGGAACCGGTACGATACCAGTACCGGTTCAAGATACGGTTCCGGGAACGGGACTTTGAATTTAAGTCGGGAAAAAATCCGGTACACCAGAAACGGTGCCGGTATGGTACCAAAATGGTACCGCGCTCATCCCTAGTGGTGTGATACTTTCCAAGTTTGTGTCGCAGTTTATCGTAATCCGATTATGTATTAATGCATGTGATATATGATATTTTTTGTATCTAACGGAAGAAAGCAAAAAGGGCCTTCAAGTCTAATTTTGCAGGATTAATTATGTGAGACGATCATTTTGTGAAGACCAAATAAATTATTCTTTAAGAATTAAAGGTGATGTATCGTATTTACCATATATGACGGGAGAAAGCAAAAAGCTTTCATGTTTTATGTTGTTGGTCTAAATTTTTGAGACGATTATTTTGTGGAGATCGGTAATAGACATAACACTCTTTTGGCTCTGACGGACGGTTGATCACCTCCGTTCAACGCATATAGTCAGTGTTTATTACTCTTAGGTTGTAGACAAATTATTATACAACGTATTTATTTTAAGGATGCCAATTTACATTTTCATTTAATATTCATTCATACTAATAATGCCTGCTACAAAAGTGTCATGACCCCTCCGGGTTCCCTCTAAGTTCCGTCTTTAAATGCGGTAGTTATTTTCAAAACTCCACTGAAGCACATCTCTATGGTCAATTCCTAGTGCCCACTTCCACCCCTAGTTCACTTATTCTATCTAATCTAATGGAACATTTCCTTTCTTTCACAAGAAAATCAAGAACAATCAAAAGACCATATTTGACCACCTTATCCTTTTCATTTCTTGTAAAATTGTTGCTTTTTCTTGTAGTCAATGTAGTTACTTAGAGGCTAAGCCTTACTATGAACATCTTGTTTCTTATTATATGACACTGACACATTAAGTATTCTATCATGTATGTTACTCTTGCAATACGTTGATAACCGGCAATTTTGACTTGCTGACACGCCCGCCTAAAAAACAAACATGTGAAAGATAATGTCTAACTCCGTACACCACTCATTCGATTTAGAATAAAACCCTTTACGAGAGTTACCCAACATGTGTGTACCCAATGCGTGCAGGTGACCCCCGGTCCTAATTCATTAACAATTAAATTATGCTCACAAAATCTCGACTAAACTAGATATGGTTACAAATTAATTTGAATTTCGAAAGTTGGTGTCAGTGTGTCACTCTAAGAACACAAGGTACAATCGAGTTTTCGTGCTCGTGTCATGGGAAAAAGTGTGCAACGTCACTATTTTTTTCCATAACAGCAGAATTCACCACAACACCAAAGACCCTCACCACAATTTCTAGTGTGATGGTGACTCCACATTTAAAAAAAAATAATTTATTTAAATACACGACGACGCCATCGTGTGGCGTTTTCCCGAACTATTTGGGCTGGCAAGTTCGGCTTGAGGCACGAAAACGAGAGGTGGGTTGTGGCGTTGGCGTTTTCGTGTGGCGTTGGCATGAGAAACGCGACTTTTTCCCCACCACCGTATCATGTGCTCTAACAAGAAAATACGAGGCAATAAGTTGTGTCCATATGATGTAGTTGAAATGAGAGACATCATGATAATGATTCAATATTCATGGCCCTTAGAGATTATTCTTTAAGCATGTCAAAGTGGGGAGTGAAAAAATTCTTGCACTATGCAAAATTTCTTGGGCACAAGTCATCATCCCGCCGCGTCCTATCAATGTAGAACTTGTACCTTTGTAGTCTCGCTTTG